>JADDOH010006491.1:0-102533 GCA_016648135.1 Agrypnia vestita
TTCGGTTGGCTTCTTAACTTGTTTGGCGTACCGGTAAGCATAGATTTTACACGGATTGTTAAGATTCCAACTTTGTAAGTCAAATTGTATAGAAACTTGTTTGTTCACAGGATCTTTATTCTTGCCACGCATGATGGAAGATCGTGCTTTATAAAATTAGTCGAGCATAGGACAATGCTGATTCATACGCTACCCATGTAGGGCGCGTATAATCTCTTTTACCATGTGAATGGATCCATCACAATAAAAACTATTATCTCTCGTTACATTGAGGCCGCAGAGTATCAATTATTGATGTCAATTCAATTTTGATGTTCAAATAGATGCACCCAAGTACGATTCACGCCAAGGGATATGTCCAGATGCAACGGTAATCTCTAATTATCCTTTCTAAACTCTGATGTCATACTGGAAGTCCATGTTGCAGTTGCATTTGGGCAGGATGTCGACAACGTAATCTGAAGTTGACGCTCCTTCGGAGCCAAGCACAGACTATAGACTTTGTGAAATAATGTGATTATATACTAAAATTGTGCCTAATTGTTCCATCATTCTATTTTGTCCACGTGAATCTATATTTGATACTAATTTATCTTCTGAAAGATCGAGGAGCTCACTTGTTGCGTGCAGATAACCTCAAATTACTAAAATTTGACATGTCAATAGCGGTGAACGTGATATTTCAGAAGGTAAATCTCTTTTTCATATTTAATAGTGTAAATTCTATCTTTTGCAAAACCCATTATGGGAGTAATGATTATAGCTCTTTTTCTTAGTTTTATATTGTAAGTTATACCCATTATGAAACCAATTATGGGAACATTGTTTTAATTAAAATTTGTAATTGTAGTAAATTCTATCATATTTACATTTCACCATTTATTTCTTGAATAGCTAAAACAGAAGATTATCAGCGAATTTAGTATTTCATTTGATTAATTGCTTTTATATAACATTTCATTTTACTCTCTTATTGATTCATTATATCTCGGATAATCAGTGAATACTTGATATTTTTCTGAATGAATTTGATAACCTCTTGTATAACTTTGTTCATTTTACTATAATATACAAAATTGTAAACTGAAATTTATTTTATCTAATCAACCTTTCCCACCTGCAGAGAACTGTAAAATCTAAACTAGAAACACATGGTACAGCGAATAAGGTAGTATGGAATCCGCCTGTGGTTCATGTGATTCTGCTGAGCCAGTCGGTGAAGTGAAGTTCTTCCAGAGAAAGTTCTTACGTTGCAATATATATATAAAATACTAGAGAAACAAGCTAGAGCCTAAAATGGCAGCAACATTGCTTTTCATTACTTTTGCACCAATTTTTAAATTTAAGTACTAAAAATTTGAAAATAAATAAAAATATTCAAAAGTTTCCGTCTCTTTTATTTACTCGTGTAATTAAACAATGTATCTCTTGAAAATACTTGAGATCTGAGATGCGGAAGTGAATCGAAAAATCCGCATCCTCATCCGTATCCGCAGATGTTAAAAAATACGCATCCGCAACATCCCTTATATGAACAAACGTATAATAATGAAGGCAGACATTCTTAAATTAATATAAAGAATAAGATTGTGGGAAAAACGTGGGAAAAATTAAATTTATCTGTGAAAAACAAACAAAAATACATAAACATTCTGTCTCTATTAACAAAATGAACAATTTTACCTCCACGCGATGAATTATTGCCCAGCTTCGCGTACTAACATTCATCTTGGTTCCTTACAAGCAATTAGCTGCAGCAAAATCATCCACTTGCTGTATTTATTTACAATAGTATATTCTCACAGCTGCTGATGATTCGACTGATAATTTACGGACACCGTTTTGGCTAACCAAGTATGCAATTATTTTTTTGCTACCGCTAACGGCGCGATACTCGCAACGTTATGTCATCTCCTCGATTCGAGATGTTTCTTAAAAATTTAGAATATTATGATTCAGGCTTACATAAAAGTTTGTTATTAAATCCTATTAAGTAATGCATAAGCATTTTATGATATAGAATACAATTATTATGAATTAGAAGCTATGTAAACAATAAAATTAATGTGTCATGTAACAAACTAAGAAGTTACGAAAAGTAAAATAAAGAGCGCATGGTTTCCAAGGTCAACGAAGTATATCGCATGACATGCGATAGTCCAAATATTGCGATTCTTTAAGGTATGCGTGTCCTATATTTTCTCGAGGAACTATGTTTGGTTGAGAAACCGAGCCGGAATCGTGAAGTATACCTGTATCCAGATTACCGTTATTGTTATTATAAAACTTTGTATGAAATAGGCTCCGCACCTGTAAAGCGCCCTTGAGGCGTCTCTTACGCAAAAATGGCGCTATATAAATTAACATAAACATAACATAACATTAGAGATCTCATTGATAAACAGGGGACCAATTAATTATGATGGTACTTCTTCTTCTTCTTCTTCTTCTTCTTCTTCTTCTTCTTCTTCTTCTTCTTCTTCTTCTTCTTCTTCTTCTTCTTCTTCTTCTTCTTCTTCTTCTTCTTCTTCTTCTTCTTCTTCTTCTTCTTCTTCTTCTTCTTCTTCTTCTTCTTCTTCTTCTTCTTCTTCTTTCTTCTTCTTGTCTTCTGTCTTCTCTTTCTTCTTCTTCTTCTCTTCTTCTTCTTCTTCGTCTTCTCTTCTTCTTCTTCTTCTTCCTTCTTCTTCTTCTTCTTTCTTCTTCTTTTTTTTTCTTCTTCTTCTTCTTCTTCTTCTTCTTCTTCTTCTTCTTCTTCTTCTTCTTCTTCTTCTTCTTCTTCTCTTCTTCTTCTTCTTCCTTCTTCTTCTTCTTCTTCTTCTTCTTCTCTTCTTCTTCTTCTTCTTCTTCTTCTTCTTCTCTTCTTCTTCTTCTTCTTCTTCTTCTGTCTTCTTCTTCTTCTTCCTTCTTCTTCTTCTTCTTCTTCTTCTTCTTCTTCTTCTTCTTCTTCTTCTTCTTTCTTCTTCTCTTCTTCTTCTCTCTTCTTCTTCTTTCTTCTTCTTCTTCTTCTTCTTCTTCTTGAGCTTCTTCTTCTTCTTCTTCTTCTTCTTCGTTTCTTCGTCTTCTTCTTCTTCTTCTTCTTCTTCTTCTTCTTCTTCTATCTCTTCTTTCTATCTTCATTCTCTTACTTTTGTCTTCTCTTCTTCTTCTTCTTCATTCTTCTTTCTTCTTCTCTTTCTTTCTTCTTCTTCTTCTTCTTCTTCTTCTTCTTCTTCTTCTTCTTCTTCTTCTTCTTCTTCTTCTTCTTCTTCTTCTTCTTCTATTAGATCCTTGATCCGTGTTGACAGGTCAGTCCTGTATCAAGGACGTCCAGCTCTGTCTCCATCTCTTTGGTGGTCTCCCTGGTGGTCGGCACCCCTGGAATCCCGCGCATAACGTGCCGTCTCTGGGAAGTCTCGTCTGCTCCATTCTCTCGACATGGTCCCTCCAGAAACGCCTTCTCTGCCTGCTTCATCTTACAATATCTCTTATGTCGTAGGTTCTGCGGATTTCCGCATCGGGTACTCTGTCTCTGAGGGTCTTGCCCGCAATGGGTCTTAGAGTCTTCATCTCGGTAGATCTGAAAAGGTGTTTAGTTCTCACATGATGATATTTAAGTATAAATATTTGTGAAGGTTTTGAGAGAGTAAAAATTTAATTTGGATTTTTGAGTAGTAAAAACTGTCATTCAGCAGCAGACTGAAAACTATCGAAAACTTCGACAGTTCGACAGCCAATGGCACAGAATTCGAGTTAATGGAATCGATTTTTTTTTTAAATACAGTCGAGTATCCTTCAACGAACGTTATTCCTTCATATGCTGAAATCTACGCATAAAATATATTGAAATATTTGTATATCGAATATTAGAGTAATCCGCTATTATTAAAATTAGCTAAAGCTAGCAAATATTTCACGAGTGTACAGTTTGTGCCATATTTTATTTATACTGCGCTCGAGAAGTACAATAGGTGATGAGTATTCATTTTACTGCCCAGCATTTTAACTTCTCTGAATTTAATCATATTTCCCTGCTATAAATCTGCACAAAGAGACCTGAGTGCCAGTCGATTGGTTTGCCTGTACCCACCTTTGTATACCTGTACTGTGTGAATTAATTTTATATTTTATCCATAGTCATCGAACTATCAAGACTCGTTAGCATCGTTCGCGCAAAATCGTGAATTTTCTCCTTATTTTTTTTACATATCATCAACTTCAACAATAATATTATGTGGCTTGGTAGCTTTATTACAAAATCAAATACATTATCTTCATCAAATGATAAAATTAAAAATAAAACTGGTGAATCTTAAATTTGTTTCATGTATTGATTTTTTTAAATGAAAGATTAACTTCTCAGTCATTTAAAATGTATTTTTTATTATATTTCTCCTTATAGTTCTGTAGTTTGACATTTATTTATAACAATGGTCTAACTTCAATTGAATACTATCTAAATCTAAATTCAATTTCTAATACTTCTGTAGTTTGACATTTATTTATATCAATGGTCTAACTTCAATTGAATACCTGTAAATTTTCAGTCATAGAGTGGTATATTTAATATAATTACAATTCTCCTATGTCTTTCATTATCTTTATTTAACAGATCATACGTTTATCTAATTATTTATTTACCAAACAAAAAAATATATTATAAAAATGGCTAAATAATTAAAGGCTACGTAATTAAAGCCAACCATCATCGTGAGGTCAACTAGCCGAACAATTCGCTTGTTCATTTTGTTTGGCACGCCACTTTATCATCATACCTCGTCCAAGCAGCCGCATTCTCAGAATCCCACTACATATCTTCGTTTGTGATAAGTAGAATCAGGAATTTACTATAATCTTTACTGTGGTCATACTGAATGTACGTCTTTGACTAGCAACACCTGATATTTTTCCTCAACGTAACGTCAATCTGAATACAATCATCTCAACATAACGAATGATTTTATTAATGGAGGGGTACCATCATTCTGATCTTATCTCTACATTCTGTATATAATCAAAAATGGCGAAAGAATTTTTCATGAAACGTAAGGGTGGGATAATATCAGATTCTTATATTATTCCATCCCCTTTATGTATGGGCTTGCTATTGACAGCCCTCGTTGTCCAGTGGGAATGACTGTGACTATTGAATATCACAATAGCATTAGCGTTGAATATTTAATTTGTTTGCTTACTCCGCTGATAATGACAATTTCGTTCAGGCCGAACGTAGTTGACAGCCTAATGAGTGAGTGTGGTTCAGAGGAGAAGACCCTCGATCATGTAGTTTTTGCTTGCCCACCTCGGAGTGAAATTCCTTTTGTAGTCAGCTGAGTTTTAACTCCAGGCCAATATTTGTCACTCCCTTTGTAGTAGCTCGCCACATCTGATATCAAAATGTTTGTGCGAAATTGACATTTATATATACTTTGATATATATATATATATATATATATATATATATGTGTATATATATATTACTTGGTAAAAGGCACAAATCGCTCATTGAGGGCAGATTTCCTAATTATTAGAAGAAAAATAAGAAGTGTACTTTGAGTGTAATTAAAAGAGTAAAATTTTGTAGTATTCCTCCTTCTCGTTCAATTTTTCCATAGTTAAATATAAATTAATCTTACAAAGACAAAAATGAAGGAGCAATAAAAACGTAAATAGAAAAATGTTACACTTTCAGTCCAAGACAAATCGAACAATTTGTACGCGTCAAAAACAAAAGAGCTCGCCAGCCCCCGGTAATTTAATATCAAACAATTTGTTTTTTTAGTGAAAGCATTAAAACTTTACAACATTTACGTGTTTTAATTAAAACCTCCTTTCTGCTTCCCCCGAGAGGCCCTTAATAAGGAAAAATTGAAAAGTCTGAGCTAGGTTCATTAGTGGGCGCCATTGTTCGTTTTTATTTTTTCGCACCTTGTTTTGGTTAACGATCCCCAAAAGCCCGCCAAATTGAAAAAAAAATATTTTTTAATAATATTCAAATTGTGTTATGATTTTATTTTTCGCTACGCAAAATTGGTTATAATTAGATAGACATTATTAATATTACAAACCTGCGCATTTCTTATCATTATGGAAAAAAATTACAAAGTATATAATATTATATTATACATATATTATGCAATATATAAATATTATTATCTTTCTTTTGGGAAACTTATTCAGAAAAATATTTTTTTTTTATCTAGAATTTGTGGCGTATAGATGCACAACCGCCACTATCCATATGGAGCCCACATGAATAAGGGCGGTTTTTCATCCACATACCACATTTGTCATTGAAGATTGTTATAAATAGTATATACTTAATGGTGTATAATAACATGTATCGGCACACATTGGCTTAAAAATAAATTTTAAAAATTTCGAACATATGGCAAATGAACAAAATATCGAGCATTTGATTTTTCGGGAATACTCGTGCATATATTTGTATCAAACAACACAAATAGGAAAACAATATCAAAATGTTGAGAAAGATAGATAATAGGGTATATCCTCATAGAAAAATAGCTATCATTAAATATTAATAACGTCCCTTGCAAATAATATCATATACAAATAAAGAGTGGTCCAAAAAGAAAACCAAAGTATGCTCGCAATATCTGTAAGATATCTTATACCTACCTACAAATTTACTAATGACCATGGTAACATGTTTACCTGAATATATTTGCTTGTACAATATATGTGATGGACGGATGGAAAGGAAGATCCTGGAATAAAGATCAGGCACTAGTAGAAACAATGTCGATCGGCAGTACGATGACACTAGAAGAGGGCAACAGATGAATGAGAAAAGCCAGAAAGAAGCTTCGGAAGGCCTACATTTAGCAATCGAGAGACACAAGGTGAATATAATGGTGATGGTATGCAATGAAATTAACTTTTGAATATTGTATAATATTTTAGAAAATTATAGTTATAGATTTCAATGCTCCATTGAATTATCCAGTGTATCCATTTAATTTTATTACCAGACTCTAGATATTTAGGTTTTTAATAATATATGCATAAATCATTGAAATCTGTAATGGAAGAATAACGACATTAATTTATTTTCAAATTCTTTTAAACTCGCATAAAAGACAGTGTTGAGCGAGTTCATTTTTATACGAAAAAAATATTGATCAACTGATGCTTACTGACCTTTATCGCCAAATCTCTGTTTTAAGGGGACAATTATAAAAACTTACTGATAATGTTTAATTGTTATAAATACATATTGTGATATAGTTATATTAACTAGCAGTTAAGCAATCGGCTATCGCCGATTGCTTGCTGCTAGGCCCTGCGGGCGGCTATTGTGGCCGCTGCGCGACCAATTGTGTTTGCTATGCAGCAAACATAGCTGGCAGTGACCGTTGCGCGGCCATTGGTGTCTACAATCGGCTGTCGCCAATGGCAGATGCCAATTGCGGCTATGGTGGGCGATTCGCAGCCATTGGTGGTCACTGCACGGTGTCTACTTGCTGCAAGGCCATGCTGTCGGTTATGGTAGTCGCTTCGCGACAATTGATAGCTACTGCGCAAATAGCTCTGATAGGTCTTAATGGCGGCTATCTATGTATAACAATTTCGTTGTCTCTCGGTCCGCAACGTCCGTAATACAACTTAAGTTAATTAGAGTGTGACACGCAACCAGCCCGTGGGCCAGGTCACGCGCAAGGGTCGTTGTTGATTACACCCGTGATTTTTCATGGGTGTACGGGTAGTTTAGATATAATTAAAACAAAGTATTTATTCAGCATTCCTAACCTATTAAAAAGTCAGAGCGGAGTTTTAAAATTAATATTTTGAACTTGCTTTAAAATTTATTAATAGTTCAAGTTAATTTATCAGTTGTTAATTGTCAAATTAACAAACGTGGTCCAATTTTCTTAGAGTTCTAAACAATTTTTTTTCTTATTTATCAAAATAAAATACTAAATTTAAAAATTAAAAAAGATCCATCATAAAGTCGCACAAAATCGATATATGGTACTAATTTTGCATTTTTGATTGTCGCTGTGGATGTATTAAACACACGCAATAACCATTTATAATTGATTTGGGGACAACTTTAATATAAAGACATATTTGTTCTTAATGCCGTTGTTCTGTATGTCTTCATATTATTAATGTTCTGGAAAATATAAATTATCACTTCCGAAACACGAAATTCTAACCTGAAAGGCATGAATATGACAGTTAAATATGTACTGCACGTGATTCCGTAATCTAAAATCCGTGACTTGATTCATTTCATTCACTATGATATAATACTTTTCTCACTAAAAGTAGCTTTTTAAAGCGATAAACAGTTTAAAGAGAAAATGTACATATTACGCTAACATAGCTGTGATCGCTCCAATATAGCGACAATTGCGCCGAACTCCTGAACTGACAGCAGTAACAGCGAGGTTATGGCTGGGTTTACATTACCAAAAAAAGATATGGCGAAATTTATAAACAATTTTGAAACACAAATATGTACATCAATAATTAATAAACGTGTATAAATATTAAGTACATTATTTTTATAAATGACCAATAATACACATCAAATATTATCTGCAGGTATTTTAAAACAATCCATACTTCTCACTACTTTATACGATTTTACCATTTGCTTTTTTTTAACTGGCAACAGAAATCATCCAGCAGCGACATTGATTAGCGAAATTAATATATAGATTTTGAAATTTAAAAATGTATATTTATTAGTATTAATAGGTACCTGCCACAAGTAAAGCTCTTATATTTAATTTTTTTCTATAAGTCATGACAGATATTTTTATAAAATACTTATTTCTGCCTTCTATTTATGCGTAGTACAATATGCATATGTATCTACTCTTATTTGTAAATGATTTTTACGTTAAAACAAACATAAGAGCAAACGTATACAAACATATATTGCGAAAAAATATTGATTGTACTCTCAAACTCACGAAAACTCGATCTCTAGACAAGTATTCTTGCATTGCATTTTATAAAATTTCAAGTCAAATTGTTTCACATTATTATACGTGATTTTTATTATTCTCCCAAGTTTATTTCAATAAATCCTCGAGACAAAACAACCGCAGAAGCACCGTTGGGGTCTAATTATTCACCTCCAACGAAACAGCTATCGCTTCGCAAATTGCTATCTCGCCCACGTAATCGGATTTCCGGTCCAATGGAGGGGGAAGCCTTAAGGCCCCACTTCCGGCCGCGGCCGAAGGCTTAAAGCAAAGACAGCGAACCGGAAACACGAAATGAAGAAGCGTCACGAAATGCGCAGTCGGTAGGGAGATCATTTTACTTTAATGTATAATTATGTACTACTTTCTTCCATAGCTGCTTTTCAAATTGGCAATCATGAAACTGAGCGAGGCAGTTTCTAAAACTGAACACACCCAATGTGGCGAACACTTTTAATTCAAAAATTACCATTATTGAGATTGATGTGCTTCGAGGGACCTTCATTGAATTGATTCAATCGCATTCCTACAATAAATATATACAGTTATATAAGTATATACTGCTTTTCGTACCCGGCAGTGCACGGGTTAAAGATTAAGTTGAAAATAATTTTGTGGGGGGAAACAAAGATTCTATTGTTTTGCAAAGCCTCTAATTAGAATAATGTTTCCATTTAATCAAGGCTGCCTAGGGGATGGGTGTCTAGATATGTAGGAAATAAATGTGCCCTATTTTTTACATCGGGAATATGTATGCAAAAATTAAAAATCGGTTAAGCGGTATAGATTTGTACAGAAAATAGATATGTGGGAAGGGATTGGTAAGAAAGGGAAGGGGAAATATCGCCGATTTTACCCGACTGGTCCTAAAGAATAAGTATACAAAATTTGGGTCAGATCGGTCAAAAAATACAGTATCAGGGGGTGGGGAGGGGGTAAAAGGGGAGGAGATAAATTTCACATATGTTATCCGCCGGGTCCTAGATAATATGTTTCTAAATTTTGAGTCCCATCGGTGAAATGGTACAGATTTGCATTGAAAATATATCATGGGGTGGGAAAGGGTTAAAATAGGGAGGGAGAAATTTTTTCTTTGTTACTCACTGGATTCAAAAGAATAAGTTTTCAAATTTTGAGTCCGATCGGTTGAACGGTACAGATTTGCATTGAAAATATATATCAGAGGGTAGGGAGAGAGGAGGGAGTAAAAGGGGAGGAGATAAATTTCGCCTATATCACCCGCAGGGCCCTAAAGAATAAGTTCTCAAATTTTGAGTCCGATCGATGGAAGGATACAGATTTTCTTTGAAAATATACCATTTAGTGGAGAAGGGTTAATAGGGTGAGAGGGAGGAAATGTTGCCTATGTTATAGATCTTTTCATGTAAGCTTGCAATTGACTTAGTGTCGGTACAGTGCGTAATACGCGCATTGTTTCGTTGTGTTAAGTTTACGGATACGCCACTTTCTTATCCGTAAACTTGATACAACGAAACAATGCGCGTATTACGCACCGTACCCACACTAACTTAATTACAAGCTTATATGAAAAGATCTATACCCGCCGGGTTCTAAAGCATAATTTTTAAGTATGCATAATTTAAGTCGATCGGACAAACGGTGTAGATTTGTATAGAGAACAGACAGACATTGAGTTTTATAGGTATAGATTTGTTGAAGTATGTTATTATTATGTTTAATATTGTAATGCAATATTATAGTTGGAATGAACTTCGGAATAATGTTAAGGGGGAGGTCCTAAAAAATAAAATAAAATCAGGTTTTGGGAAAAGTTTTCATTTCAGGATCGGACGAAAACTCGCAAAGTTAATAGTGTTGCAAAGTGGTTTTCCGGATTAAAATGAAAAAATGTGAAATTCCACTCAATTCTTGAAAATTTGAAATCGAAGTCTAGGTCGTCGAGTTTTTTTCGCGAAAAACGAAAACAACCACAATGACCGTACACACCGACAAAAATGCGTTGTCATCGACGTCGAGTTGACGTGCAAAATTTCAGTTGGATTGGATGACGGGAGGTTTGTTGATTTTCACTTCCAATATATTTCCATCACGTACGGCGGTGAAGCTAATATATAGAATTTAAAAATTAATAATTAGATAAAAGTAACTGATATTATCTATTGCTTTATACGAACAAGAATAACAATTATAACACCAAACAACAAATCTATTAGATGTTTGTGCCATTTTAGATTACAATTTTTTTGTTTGTAGTTATAATTATTTAGCTTTTTTCCGGCTACTTTGCTAGTATTTAGTGTCACAGAATTTAATCGAGTTTTTTTTAAATGGAATACGTGTCCCATTAATGTACTTTTTTAAAGTAAGCTACAGTTTGTGATGTTACTACATCCACACAAATTTAGATGTCCCCCTCTGATCACCCACCACGCGAAAGAAGAAGAAGTTAAATACATGTAAATATTTGTGTTACAACTAACTTTCTGGTTTCCTGGAATGAAGCTGAAACTCTCAACCACTGAAACACTAAGAAAGTGCCTTGGAAACTAGACAGAAAAGATTGATCTCTATTATTTCTTTCTAAATCAATAGGAACCATACATAATATACACAGTTTTAATAAATGTACGTCTAATATCATTGAAAGATTTGGCAGATACGTGGTGCAACATTATAATTTAAAATAAGTTTTACTTTACTTTGTAATGCACACACAATATGAGTTGCCAACAGGAAAGACGGAGGTGGAGTTCTGTTAGCAACTAAGAAGTTATTCTCAGCATACCAGCGGAACGATCTCTGTACGGAATTCGAGGACCTCTGGATCTCAATCAAAGGAAAAAAATAATATTACACCAATTAATATAGGAGTTGTGTATATACCGCCTAATATCTCAGATACAGTATTCAATGAGTATCTTATTAAATGCTAAATTAATTTCCTCAAAACCACTACAAGAACACGTAACATGCTACTTGGCGATTTCAATCTGCCATCTATAACTTGGAATGCAACAAGGACTTCATGGAGCCAAGGACTTCATCGAGTTCATATCAACAACCAATCTTCAACAATCTAACTCTATAACCAATTGTAATGCCAAAATTCTAGATTTAATATTGTCTGATACTCCACTATTTGTGTCTTTGGGTGCTGCTCTGGTAAGTGTTGACAAATTTCATCCCCCAGTCCAAATAAACACAATGATTAACCGAGAAATCTTTTTACAACATAATTCTAACCATACTGCATACAACTTCCGTAAAACTGATTACGCCAAATGTATTAACGACCTAGCTCAAATTGATTGGTCTCAAATGAATCAACTAAACTGCAACGATTCTCTCAACTTATTTTATAATACATTGTGGGAGATAATAGCTTGATACACTCCACAAAAAAAGGTCTTGAATTCAAAACACCCATGTTGGTTTAGATAGAAAAATATAGGAAAAAATACATAAAATACTTTAATTCTAGAGATTACGAAACCTTTTCTGTGCTAAGATCTCGCATTAAGAATAGTATTCTATGCTAAGATCTCGCATTAAGAATAGTATTCGTGCTTGCTATCACTCATATATAAATTCTATAGAGGAATCATTACATATTGGGACTAAAAAATTATGGGAATACACTAAAACCAAGAAATTCACTAATGCATTCCCTAAAACAATGTTTCTGAGAGAGAAATATGCTACATGCGGTCAAGAAATTTCTGATATGTTTTCAGAATTTTTCGCTTCAATATTTGTGAGTCAGATTTGCAAATCGTTTGATTCGAGATCTCAAGTGGATGTAGTATATACAGATTTCAGCAAGGCGTTTGACAAGGTGAATCATCATATACTTTTGACAAAACTTCATGCTATAGAAATCCACGGCAACTTATTGAGATGGATAGAATCTTACATTTCTCATCGAACTCAAGTGGTGACTGTAATTCAACTCCGGTTTCAATCACCTCAGGAGTTCCTCAAGGTTCTCACCTTGGTCCCTTGTTCTTTCTTATCTTCATAAATGACTTGCCAAATATATTAAGAAATAAGTGTCTATTATATGCCGATGATTTAAAAATTTATTCCACCATTCGTAGCCTGGAAGATAGTCATCTCCTACAAAGAGATCTGGATGAACTATCAAATTGGTGTAAGACAAATAATATGTCACTTAATGCTAAGAAATGTTCATGTATTAGTTTCACTAAAAATATTTAAAAAATAGAATTTGTTTATAAACTGGGTGACGTTCCACTCGCTAAAGTCGATTCAATAAGGGATCTGGGCGTCATGCTAGATTCTTAACTCACTTTTAGAAACCACTTTGATAATATCACAAACAAGGCACATACTATGTTGGGATTTATCAAAAGACTTACTCAAGACTTTAAAAATCCTATAAGTCTAAAAATTCTCTATACATCACTAGTACGAAGTATATTGGAATATTCATCAGTTATTTGGTCACCTTATTACACATATTACGAGAATCGAGAGTGCAGAAAAAGTTTCTACGTATTTTGTCATACAAAGCTGGTCAACACAACAACCTTCACAGCTACGAAGATCGATTTGCCTTTTTCAAGATGCATAAACTTGAGTCCCGACGGAAAATTGTGCTACACAAGATTCTCAGCGGAGCTATTGATTCTCTCTCTCTATCTGATATAAATTTATATGTTAAAACCCGTATAAGAAACCCGGAGTTCTTCAGTATAAGTTAGAACACTAATAATGTCGGTTACTTTTCTCCCATTACAAGGTTGTGTCGCACATATAATTTGTATTGTGCTGACCCTAACATTGATGCTGGTATTCTTGCAGACACCTTATCTTCATTCAAAAACTCACTCATACACAACATCCATTTTCTAAACGATGACATGAACCTATAGATCCATTAAATCAATCATTCATTAAATACTAATCGCACTACACTCAAACACAAAATATATAATATACATAAATGTACATGTAAAATATAATTAATTGCAAAAATACATGTTACTAGAGCGTGCCGAAGACACTTGTAATTGGGATAATGGGCATAGTCTTCACTATAATGTTTATTATCTGAGTATCATGTACTCATTATCCTGTTAGTGTCTCTAATAAATTTAAAAAAAAAAAAACTATAGTTTCAACAGGAGCAGTCCCCCTCATCTTCAGGTAGAGATAATAACTAACTTAATTTATCAATCTA
The DNA here is from genome assembly GCA_016648135.1 of Agrypnia vestita. Taxonomy (NCBI): domain Eukaryota; kingdom Metazoa; phylum Arthropoda; class Insecta; order Trichoptera; family Phryganeidae; genus Agrypnia; species Agrypnia vestita. The sequence continues at coordinate 14,125 of JADDOH010006491.1, forward strand.
ATAGGGTAGGTCAGGGGCGCACGCGGTGGGAAAGGGTATTGTACATCTATATTAAAAACTAACTGTGCCCGCGCGGCTTCGCACGCGATGATTTTTAGTACTCAGTTTAGAACCTTATAGAACTTTAAGAAATTTTCTAGAACATTCTCCTTCCAGAACTTTCTAGAGCAGGTTTTTCAGGAACCTTCTAGACTCACCGACACAGTTGGCGTGCCTATTTTGGAGCAATCTGAAGCATTTGCGGCCTTCCCATAAAAAAACAATGTGCTAGAAAGCACATTTTCGTCACCCACTCCCACCCACGCACAGCCACCCCCACCAAACTCGCATATTTTCGATGTGACACCAAGGGCTATCCACCACCATAACAAACGGTGGGTGGTTGTGGCTGGTTGTGGAGAAAACTTGGCGGATAGGGAAACACGGGTTTCTTTATATATATATATATATATACATATATATATAGATAATATGAAATCAATATATAAATATATATATATATATATATATATATAATATATATAAAAAGAAACCGCCAAGTTTTCTTCACAACCAGATACTACCACCTCCTGGTGGTAATGGTGGTGGATAGCCCTTGGTGTCCCATTTAAAATGTGCGATTTTGGTGGGGGAGGCTGAGCGTGGGTGGGAGTAGGTGACGAAAATGTGCATTCTAGCACATTGTTTTGTTATGGGAAGGCCGCACATCCGATTGTTCCAGAATGGACCCGCCGACTGTGTCGTTAAGTCTAGAAGGTTCTGGAAAAATCCGCTCTAGAAAGTTCTGGAAGGAGAACGTTCTAGAAAATTCCCAAAAGTTCTATAAGGTTCCAAACTAAGTGGCGAAGTGTGCTGGTGAGTCAAGAATGTTTCAGAATGTCCAGTAAAGCTCTAGAAAGTTCTGGAAGGGGAGTATTCTAGAAGATTTATGAAAATTCTATAAGGCTCCAAACTAAGAGGTAAGGTTCCAGAACGTTTGATAAAGGTCTATAGAATTCTGGTGGCAGAGTGTGTCTGTGATTCTATAAGGTTCCAGACTGTTCGATAAAGTTTAAGAATGTTCTGGATGGAGAACGTTCTGGAAGATTCCCGAAAGATCTCTAACGTTCCAAACAGTGTGGCGGAGTGTGTCTGTGAGTCTAGAAGGTTCCAGAATGTTCGGTAAAGCTCTTAAAATTTCTGGAAAGAGAACGTTCTAGAAGATTCCTAAAATTTCTATATGGTTTCAAACTGAGTGGCGGAGTAAGTCGGAGGGTCTAGAAAGTTCCATAAGGTTCTGGAAGAAGAAAGTTTAAAAAGGTTTTATAAGGTTCCAAACCGAGTGGCTAAGTTCATCGGTAAGTCTAGAAGGTTCCAGAAGATTAAGAGAAGGTTCCAGAATGCTCTAGAAAGTTCTGGATGGAGAAAGTTTCAGAAAGTTTTATAAGGTTCTAAACTGAGTTGCAGAATGTGTCAGCGAGTTTTAAAAGTTCCAAAAAGTTATAGAGGGTTTGAGAATGCTCTAAAAAGTTCTGGAAGGAGAAAGTTCTACAAGCTATCAGACAGATCTATAAGGTTCCAAACTGAGTGGGGGGAGTGCGTCGGTGGGTCTAGAGGTTTCAGAAAGAATTATAATTCTTTAGAAGCGTCTGGAAAGGGAAAGTTCTAGAAGATTCCAGGAAGTTCTATAAGATTTCGGAATGCTCTAGAAAGTTTTGGAAAGTTCTCTCTAGAGTGTTATGATTGTGCGCTAAAATATCTTTTGATATTTTGGCAAAGCAAAGACGGTCCAGCAAGGCAATCCAATCACAGATGCCGAAACCAGCAAAAAAGAGACGTCAACACAATTTTATGCTCACCGAATTATGGTCCCGAGCGAAGCCGGGCCAACCAGCTAGTCATGATATATATTATATTAACCAATATCATAAGTGTGTTTTGGATCTGAAAAAATGAATTATATTTGTGTACACGTTTTGTTGTTTTTATCATAGAATGTTATACAGCGTTTTTTTTTATTTTTTTTTATTTTTTTTTTTTTTTTTTTTTTTTATTTATTTATTTAATTATGGTTTTTGTGTTTAATTTGTAGAACTCCATATTTATTTTTAGCGAAATTTAAAATAAATTAAATTTTAATAAATATTATAATTAAGTTCTACGGGTTAAGTATTTTTATGTGTTACAGCTGTTTCGGCTTGTAAGGCCATTATCAAACATTATCAGACTGTTTGATAATGGCCTTACAAGCCGAAACAGCTGTAAGACATAAAAATACTTAACCCGTAGAACTTAATTATAATATTTATTAAAATTTAATTTATTTTAAATTTCGCTAAAAAAATTATACAGCGTTGCTTTCTTCCCACTTTCCATCCACGTACAACCCATTTGGATCAAATGCTAAGTCCCTATTAGAATAATTTTTCTGTTAGTGAATTATTTCACTAGAACTATTTCATATTGGATTTAAGTGTATTATATTGTTTTGGAGCTATCAACGTACTCTCGGATGTGGTACAAAGCTGTTTACTCGTTGCCTTGTGCTGAGACTGTGTGTTATTACCAATTGAGTGCATTTATGTGTGTGGTTAAATTCAACAAGTCTATCGATCTGTTTTACGACATTGAAACATTAACAGAACTTAAAAATTTAGTTCTTTTCTAAGAATATTACATCTAAACCTAACACACCAAACCTTACAAATAGTGTGAGGATTCAGGGATCCGTGGTGAATGAAAATAATTATTTTTTAAATAAAATTATTAAAACCAATTTAGATTTCACACATGGAGCGTAATTAAGGCATCATAATTAATATACTGGAAAATGTTGTGTATTTTAATTTGTTAAACAGAAAACTATCAAACTCATTCATAGTCAACAAGTGAGTACAAGAAGTAGCTACTCAGTTAGTTATCTACAGTAAATATCATAGGCTAGCAGTAAAGCAATCGACTGGTTGCCGATTAGATGTTGCCTATTGTTTGCTGCTAGGCCGAAAGAGCGACTATTGTGACTTTGCGGTTGATAGTGGCTGATCGTTATCATCTATTATCAGCTGTCTTTCCCTTTTCTACTTTTATTTTATGTTGTCATCCATGTATTTTTCAAAACCCATTCATGCATTCCACACACATTATATATAATTCTTCCTTTGCATATACTGTATTTACGTATTTTGTTGTATCTTTTATATTCTGTTTTATTTTGCTTTACTTATATATTCACGCTTTGTTATTTTCCGATATTTTATGATACTTCTGTTTGATATTTATGCTTTGTTATTTTCTTTTCCTTGTATTTCTCTGTTTTTATTTTGTTATTTATTTGTATATTTATTTATATATTTTTATGTATAGTTATTTTCTTTGAATAAATTGGTTTCATACCGCATCCTAGAGACAATGAAGTGGTTAATAAAGTTTCCTTGCCGCGTCGCACGAATATTTTTGCGTCATCAGCGGCGTAGCAAAGAAACTAGCATTAAAACAATGCCAAACTAGATGGCGAAAGTGTAGGTCCGATACGGAAGAATTTGGTCGTAGAACGGCCCTGAGTCTGTGGTGTGTCCCACTTTACTGTTATCAGCTCTCGCCGATTGTTTGCTGCTAGTATCTATTGTAGCTTCCTAGCTGACAGTGGCCACTACGTGACTATTAGCGTCTGTATTTGGCTCTCTTTGGGTCTGGAGTTCAATCCCAGCGCCCGACGTGAGCGGACTTGTTTTCGTTTTACTTTGGGTAACAGTACACTAGGCTACCCATATTTACAATAATTAAAACTTCAAGTAAATTATTTATAAGATTAGTAACAAGAATATCTCTAAGTGTACTTTGTTAAAACCTTAAAAAACACTTAGGAAAATATTTTTCTTCTCTTACTCAGTGTAAGTGGACTGGTTGGAAACATCGTAAGTTCCGTCTTTATATAATAAACACTCCGGGTAATTCTGCTACGTTTTCGGGTCGCGCCGGAGAGAATTGCATTGACATCGTTCTCTTTATCAATTATACTGTGGGGCTAATTCATGAGTCATCACTTTCACGATTGGAAAAAGCCCTCCACAAATTGAGCGTAAGATCAAAACAAAGCATGCAAATTGGGAGGGGAAATTTTGAGAGAAAAACTATGTGAGGTTTTCGAGAGAAGTGGTAGGCGACTGGTTCAATAGAGCTGTAGTAAGGGCGGCAGACTAATCTCTGGGACGTACGTGGCCCGGACGACCTACGAAAGCCATGTGGTGGACCCGCGAAGTTAGTAACTTGCATTCACTCTACAGATGAGTATACGGCGTCGCGACACTGTCAGGCAAAGCATAACAGAACCAGCCATCGTTGAAGGACGTACTGAGGAGTTGCGACTTGCAAGTGCAGCTTTGCAGTCTGCCATCCAACTAGCAAAAAGAGACACATGGCGTAAATGGGTCACAAAGACTGGTAATACCGACTCGTGGAAGATGACGGGGTTCATCGGGGGTGGCAGTAAAGGATCTTCTCAGATATTCTCTGGAATCGTACTCGGGAGACAGCGTCTTCGTCGGACAGCGACTCGTCGGTGTCCACGCCACTCTCGAGGGGTTTCTAAACAAACTTGTTTCGTTGTATGTGGCTGCCGGGGAGACTGAGTATCACTGACTTATCCGCGTGATGTCCAGGATCCTCCCCAGTCTCATGTAGCGTAAGTGTGATGATCACCCACCGGTAACGATTGTAGAGGTAGACAATGTAATTAAATCGCTGGGTGCAACCAAGGCCTCTGGTGTGGACAGACTGATTTGTGTGATAATCAAGCAAGTATGGTGATATGCAAAGGGTAAGTAATGAATGTAATAGATACATGTAATTGGGAGGAATGAACTTATTTAAATCGACATTCATAAAAATATTACATTAATCTTCAAAATTAGAGAAGATCAATATAATGCGAAAAACTTATGGAGAGCTCTCAAATCTGTTGGTGACTTTAGAGCAGAAATATCGACTATTCCTAATGCCTCTGACCTTGCTGATGGCTTTTATAAGAAAGTGTCTGCTATCCGTATTTTAATGAGCTCAGCTGTGAAACCTGTGATTGAGGAAGAAACTTCATCGCGGCTACATCACCTCGATTTGATATCAATCGCCGAAATATCTCAATTGACTAAAAGTTTACCTCATAAACAATGTAGTTTGGATCCAATACTAATATGGCTACTTAATGAATGCCAATCAGAAATTATTTCATTCCTAGTTAAGTTATTGAGAAAGTCGTTAGAGTACTTAAATGTTCCGAATACTATGAAAATGTCCCATGTGACTCCAATACTAAAGAACCCTCAACTGGACCCCGAAGACCTCACCAATTATCGTCCAGTATTTAATTTTCTGCTACTTTTTAAAATACTGGAGAAGGTTATATCACGTCATCTTAATTTGTATTTAACATTAAATAACTTGTTTCCAAAAATGCATTTTGCATACAGATATTATCACTCTACGGAAACAGGGGTGCTTTGGGTCCTGTCGTATATTATATCGTGCATTGACTCAGAAAATCTGGTCTTTTTTGCCCTCTTGTCTATGAGCTTCGCATTTGATACAGTTGATCATCATATATTGCTGGAGAGAACCCAGAAAACCTATGGAATAGTTGGTAAAGCACATGATTGGATTAAATTTTATCTGAATAACAGATCACAATCGTTGCACTTTCAAAACTCAACATCACTAACTACTATTACAGCAAACATCGGGGTGCCTCAGGGATCAGTTTTTAGACCACTTTTGTATATTTTATGTACAAAAGAACGTAGGCAAAAAATTACGACAATTGTTAAATTTTATCTGATGAAATTTTTATATTTTCATTGTATGTTTATAAAAGACGCGCGAGAGATTATGACTGCAGGACTATGGAATGAAGCACAGGTCCGTACGGAACAGTGGCCTTTTTAAGAACGAGAGGAACCTCTTCCGTGAGTTCACCAGGACGTGGGTTTCACGCTGGGAGCTGCTTCGTGGGTGATTTCTCTGTAGACTGTGGACTCGTGCTGCTTTGATCCTTGTTTTGCCCTTCCATATTCTTAGTCTTATTTTGAATTATTCAACTTACCTACATTTCTCCATTCACGTCGATAAAAACTTATATCATCAAAACATTAACCTTAACTTTAAAACGTTCGTTGCATATCATTTTTATATAGAAATGAATATTCACTACTTTTGACCAATATTAGGTCCAATTATATTCATTTCAATTCATTATCAAAACATTCAATTTGTTTGAATTCGACACGTCATTTTTGTTAAAATATGTTTAATTATATCAAAATAATATTAATTAACTCGATACCAGCGCCACGTAGTGATTTAAATGTGTACTAGAATATATATAGTCTATGAAAAAAAAAAAGTAAATAAATAATTGTCTATTGTTCAGCCATCTTCATTCGTTTTATTAGGATATGGGCCCAGTGCAAAACTAAGATTTAATATAATAGTGGAATCGTATCGTGAACAGCAAATAATGTCGTCAGGAAGTTATTTAGTTAACGTGCCCAAGTTGAAGGGACGCGAAAATTACGATGACTCGGCGTTTGCGGCAAGAAATTTTCTCATCTTGGAAGGTATAGATATCGACGCCATTCCTGTCGATTTAAGTGACGCCGAAGACAGAAAAACAAAAGCAAAGCTTATAATGACCATTGATCCCAAGTTATATGTGCACATCAAAAATGAAACCAGAGATTGTGACAAAAACTTCAGAAGTTATTTGATCTCAGCGGATTCACAAGGAAAATCAGTTTACTTCGAACATTGATATCCATACGACTTGATAATTGTGAAACCATGACTAGTTATGTGAGTCAAATCGTCGAAACTGCTCAAAGACTTAAAGGTACAGGCTTTGAAATTAACGAAGAGTGGATCGGATCATTGCTTTTGGCGGGGCTGCCAGAAAAGTTTGCTCCAATGATTATGGCAATAGAGCATTCTGGCATTGCCATAAATTCTGATGTCATTAAAACAAAACTGCTTGATATGAGCTCTGAAATCGGTGACCATGACTCGGAAGTTGCATTATGGTCAAAGCAAAAAAACAAGACAAGCCAAAACTTCAATTCAAAAGGCGGGAAACAAACGTCAACGCCAAATATCAAAAAGGTTATAAAATGCTACAAGTGCAAGAAAATTGGCCACTTTAAAAACCAGTGTCCCGAAGGAAAAGAAAAACAAGTAAACGCATTTAGTGCTGCATTTTTTAACAGTGAATTTAATAAGGAAGACTGGTATATCGATTCGGGAGCAAGTGCCCATATGACATCAAGCAAAGAAAATTTGATACAAGTGAGAAAAATGCACGATACGAAGGAAATCATTGTTGCAAATAATATGAGTGTGCAAGTTGTGTGTGCCGGTGATACACAGATCACTACGCTGGTGAATAATTCTCAGTTTGACATTAAAGTAAACAACATTTTATACATACCTAACCTAACTACTAACTTGTTATCAGTAAGCCAGTTAATAGCAAGAGGAAACAAAGTTACCTTTAAAAGTGATGTATGTTATATACATAACCAACAAAATGATCTAATTGGAATAGCAGCTTTGCAGAATGGTGTGTATAAGTTGAAAACTATGAAGTCAGAGAAAGTGTTAGCGGCAGCAGTTCAAACTACAGATGCACAACAGTGGCATAGAAGATTAGGACACATAAATAGTAATGATTTGCAGAAAATAAAAAATGGTGCTGTCGAAGAAATATCCTTCGATATGAAGGCTGATATTCAGAAATCCAACTGTCAAGTGTTTTGTGAAGGAAAACAGAGCCGTTTGCCCTTCCAATCAGGAAAACATAGAACTACAAAAGTGCTAGATTTAGTTCACTCGGATCTGTGTGGGCCTATGGAGGTTCGATCGATTGGACATGCAAGGTATTTTCTATTGTTTGTTGACGATGCTAGCAGGATGGCATTTGTATATTTTTTAAAGGAGAAGAATCAGACTCTACAGTATTTCAAGGAATTTCAAAGAATGGCTGAAAATCAAACAGGAACAAAGATAAAAACATTGAGGACTGACAATGGAGGGGAGTTTTGTTCAGATTTGATGGAAAATTATCTGAAAGATAGTGGAATTATCCATCAGAAGACTAATCCATATACTCCGGAGCAGAATGGTCTCAGTGAGCGTTTCAACAGGACTATAGTTGAACGTTCAAGATGTCTTTTGTTTGAGGCAGGACTAGATAGAAGTTTTTGGACGGAAGCAGTTAACACAGCAGTATACTTAAAGAATAGATCGCCAGCTTCAGATTTGGACCAAAAGACACCGATTGAAGTATGGACAGGACAAAAGCCTGATCTCAGACATGTCAGAATATTTGGGAGCCTAGTAATGATGCATGTTCCTAAAAATAAAAGATTAAAATGGGACAAGAGTGCAGTCAAATATATATTAGTAGGATACTCTGAAAATGTGAAGGGTTACAGACTATATAATCCATATATAAAGAAAAATATGTACCAGTAGAGATGTCATTGTAATGGAAAAAGATACTACTCAGATAGAAATAAATGAAGGTCAGATTGAAAAACAGCTATCATTACAAGAGGAAAGTTCTACAGAAGAAAGCGAAATAACATTGACAGATCAAGATGATCCTACCTATGTATATGATTCAGAGAAAAATACAACAACAGCAGACGGTCGCATTATCTAGTACCGAAGCCGAATACATGGCCATTGCTGAGGCATGTAAAGAGGCAATTTATCTAAAAAGTCTTTTAAGAGATATTATTGATTGTAACTATACTGTAGTAATTTACAATGATAATCAGGGAGCTCAAAGGTTGACAGAAAACCCTTTATTTCACAAACGAACTAAGCATATAGATGTGCGGTACCATTTCATACGAGAAGCAATTTCTAATAAGCTTGTAAAAGTTGTTTATCTGTCAACATCTGAGATGCCTGCCGACATATTAACGAAAAGTTTAAGTGGTGCAAAACATAACTATTTTATGAAATTATTAGGAGTTCAAAGTGTTTAAAATGTCAGTCAAGTTATTTTTTTTGTTGTTATTTATGGATGTTAGATTATTTTGATAAGTGGTGCTGTTAAAATATGTTTAATTATATCAAAATAATATTAATTAACTCGATACCAGCGCCACGTAGTGATTTAAATGTGTACTAGAATATATATAGTCTATGAAAAAAAAAGTAAATAAATAATTGTCTATTGTTCAGCCATCTTCATTCGTTTTATTAATTTTCACCTAGAAATTAATTTCAGCCAGTCATTGATTGCTAGCATCACGTCTAAAATTAACTTGCCAGGGAAAATTAAAATTGATTTAAGATAAAATACATATCCATTCATTATATTCGTTGATTAAATGTCATTCTTGAAGTGACTAGTATATAACGTATTTAAAATATCCATACATTAAATAAAAACTAAATATATTTTGAAATAACCTGTACATTTCGCTTTTTCATCTTAGTGCATGATGGACTTGTATCCAGCGAGGATTTTCACACTGGATCGTTCAGTTATCTCTCATCAAATATTAGACCTGGTCCTGAAAATCGTAAATCCAGACCCCACACATGACAACGCCTTTCAAAATAATATGAAATGTTCCCAAAATGAATGTCATATAACACAACGCTACTTAATTACACGAGATATCAAGTAATTCGCCCCTAAATACAAATTTTCAAACCATGTACCATAATCCACAAATTAAACAAAACAAAAAAAATGTGTAATTTATCTTATGTTTTATTGTTAAATTAGTATTAAGTATCTTTATTTGTAAACAAGGATATTTTTAAATAAATAAAATAAAATAAATATGTTTACTCTAAGAAAAAATCAAATATGCCGATTAGATGCAATTTTCCACATTAAAAATTTGAAAGTGTTTACGAGACAGTAAAGGAACGATTTCGATGTACAAGGATCATCCCCATACAATTTTAAGTGCAAAAGCACGAATGTGTAAAACATGCGATGAAGGTGATATTTTAAGTCGAAGGCTTATGGATGAAGCGAGCCGTAACAAATACAGTATAGGCTAATATTTTACTTGTTGCGAAACGCTCCAACAGAGAGCAAAGGAAGAGGATATTTATACGACTTTGATTTATGCGGAACAGTTTGAAGATAATTCATAAACAGCAAAACTCTCGCGCTTCAAACATCCGCTCCCGAATTAATCACGTCCAAGCGTGCAAATAGTCGGAGACGCTGAATACATAACAGGAGCGTTCGCAAACAGCGCAAGAAATGTGGACAGTCTGAAAGTTTAGAAACATAAATTTTAGTCTTGCGGTGAAAATAATATAAATCATTTCCCAGCACACGCCGCCGCTGGCGAGCTCAGCGGGCTGCAGTCTTCCGCTTCATTAGCTCTAACGAATATGTCACATTTATTCTGCAAGTGCAAGAGCCGCAACACGTCATTCTGATAGTAGAATCACAAATTTCTCCCGTAAAAACGATCTCAGTATTCGTGACACTGATCCTTCTCTCGAGACAAAGAATGGCTGCTAAAATTTGCGTGAATTTCGCGAAAAATATAAATTACGTGAAAGTGAGTTTAATGAACTCGTACTCATGGTTGTCCATATATTTATTCACTGCTTGCGTAGGTTTTTTGTTTTTCAGAGATATAAAAATATTTTTGGCAAGCGCTTGCTTAAGTTCTTTTATAGGAGTGTGCGCAGTAGATGTAAAAATTATGTAAAGTTAACGTAGAAAATAATCAAATTGGTGAAATGCTAAAAGTGAACTGGACGGAAACTATTACAAGGCAGGATATCATTATTAAAAAGGAAAAGGAAATGATAATAATCTTAAATAAAAGAACTATTTCGAGCTGCTAAATACATGTTAATGATCGCTAACTTTCGATGAGCGGACAAACGTTAGGAGAAGAATTTCTTATAAAAAATTTCTCTGATCCGTGGTTTATTTAATAATTCAGTATCGGAATAATCAATTTCATTTTAATAGTAAACACTCCACTGCTGTACAGTTGATACCTGTGTATTGTAACTGTATAGAAATGTAGTATAATTATAGGACAAATTTGCCAGTCACCTGTAGGCCGGTGTTCCTAAATACTTGATGATCCAATTAACACGCTAAACACTGTTTGTGAAAAGCCTTTGGCGGACAGGAGGGAAATTGTGATTATTAAATCCGATGTTCATTATTTTACATTACACTGTAAAAAATATTTTATCACCTAGTAACAAAAAAGTTAATTTTTAACCTATCTTAAATTTACACAACACGTATTTTAAAGGCTTTATTTCAAATTGAGATATTTTTTTACCTTTCTCATTTCATGTGTTTGGAAATGAAAAATTATTTTTGATTCTCTTTGTTTACTTTACTTGAGACGCGTTTCATTTTAGGATATCTTCATCACAATCACATCATGTTCGTGCTCATATTGATCAGCATTAATTTTTATATGGTAAGTTCTGGCTATATGTTTCCAGTGAATATTTTATAAGTAAATTGAATAACATCATAATATATTATCTATTTTTTAAAAATGATCGAAAATCCCATATGGTTATTACTTTCACTTTCAAAATCTATATTATTACTGTTTCAAAAATGATGCGCTTAACGAAATTATTTAATAATATTGAAAAAGCGAAATGTACAGGTTATTTCAAAATATATTTAGTTTTTATTTAATGTATGGATATTTTAAATACGTTATATACTAGTCACTTCAAGAATGACATTTAATCAACGAATATAATGAATGGATATGTATTTTATCTTAAATCAATTTTAATTTTCCCTGGCAAGTTAATTTTAGACGTGATGCTAGCAATCAATGACTGGCTGAAATTAATTTCTAGGTGAAAATTAATAAAACGAATGAAGATGGCTGAACAATAGACAATTATTTATTTACTTTTTTTTTCATAGACTATATATATTCTAGTACACTTTTAAATCACTACGTGGCGCTGGTATCGAGTTAATTAATATTATTTTGATATAATTAAACATATTTTAACAACACCACTTATCAAAATAATCTAACATCCATAAATAACAACAAAAAAAATAACTTGACTGACATTTTAAACACTTTGAACTCCTAATAATTTCATAAAATAGTTATGTTTTGCACCACTTAAACTTTTCGTTAATATGTCGGCAGGCATCTCAGATGTTGACAGATAAACAACTTTTACAAGCTTATTAGAAATTGCTTCTCGTATGAAATGCTACCGCACATCTATGTGCTTAGTTCGTTTGTGAAATAAAGGGTTTTCTGTCAACTTTTGAGCTCCCTGATTATCGTTGTAAATTACTACAGTATAGTTACAATCAATAATATCTCTTAAAAGACTTTTTAGATAAATTGCCTCTTTACATGCCTCAGCAATGGCCATGTATTCGGCTTCGGTACTAGATAATGCGACCGTCTGCTGTTGTTGTATTTTTCTCTCAATCATATACATAGGTAGGATCATCTTGATCTGTCAATGTTATTTCGCTTTCTTCTGTAGAACTTTCCTCTTGTAATGATAGCTGTTTTTCAATCTGACCTTCATTTATTTCTATCTGAGTAGTATCTTTTTCCATTACAATGACATCTCTACTGGTACATATTTTTCTTGTGTCTGGATTATATAGTCTGTAACCCTTCACATTTTCAGAGTATCCTACTAATATATATTTGACTGCTTTGCTTTGGTCTGGATTTACGATTTTCAGGACCAGGTCTAATATTTGATGAGAGATAGCTGAACGATCCAGTGTGAAAATCCTCGCTGGATACAAGTCCATCATGCACTAAGATGAGGAACAGACAGGTAATAAGAAGGATAACGAAGTTTAAAACTCTCTTGCGGTAAATTAAATTATATGGAACAGTTTGCATTATTTAAAATATATATATAAATATAAATTATATCTATATATATATATTATATATATATATATATTAAAATATATAAATACTAGCTGTAACCCGTCAAAAATGATGGCACTTTTACATGCCGGTTCCCAAAGAATTAGTATTTACTTATTCATAACCGACACCCATGAAATAGTATAGTGAAATTGGTAACACGCTGGGATAGTGAAATTGGTAACACGCTGTTCGCGTAAGACAGAGGTCCGTGGTTCGAATCCAGGCTCTAGCATTTAATTTTTCAGTTTTATAATTTGATATTTGTGTTTTTCTCTTAATTTCATTTATTTGTTTCTTCTTAAATATATAACTTTTTTATTACTTCATGTAGGAATCACCCTTGAGCTGAAGTGAAAAGTTATAAATATAAATATATTAAATTATTTCATTATAATTATGTATACTCCTACATCATTAAGTAATTTTAATGGAATTTTATGATTTTCAAATTCTATTCCCAATTCAGTTGATGCATAAATTCAATTTACTTATGATACAATTTAGACTTTTTCAAGAAAAATCAAATCATCTTTCGAATGCCGCGAAATCGGCCACAACTCACAAAGAGATATTTTCAGGTATTTTTAGTATTCGAGCATACTCGCTTTTGCCTAACGCTGCCGCCAAATTATTTTTTACTTAAGCCTTCACACAACTCTTATCTGGCAGCCGCGGCTACCTCTATGAAAAATGCCCGGCCTTCTCTGAAAGCAGCCTCACTCGAAAATCTTAGAACACGGGATAATCTAAGCCAGTTATTATGAACACATCTGCCCTTTATGACCCTGGAGAAGGAGGCTCGTAAAAAGTATAACCCGGGAATATGTCGAACCCTCTTCAATGGAAACTTTTTGCATGAAGCCAAATAAAAAATGTAATTTATAAGGTGCCTCTGTTTGCATAGCTTGTGATATTAAATAAAAAGTTTTTTCTTAGCGTTGCGAATAACTCAGTCACAATAAGTGGTGAACTTTTGTTTTTTTTAATCTAGTAAACTTAAGCCAAGCATTGAAAAAAAATTTTCTTATTATTTTTTAATTACATATTAGCGAATGTTATTAATAATAATATAGCAGGGGTTTGGATAGGGACATAGATTAGTTTGGATAGATTTGGATAGGGATAAAACTACGTATGATATCATTTCACATGTATCTAAAATTCATTATGAACTTTGGAAAAGAATTTAGAATACAGTGACATGAATACACCTGCACAGTTTCACGATTTTTTTGTTGATCTATTTTTTTTTAAATAGAGATAGATATACACTTGTGCTATGAAAATAGGACTAACTTGTTGGTCTGGAGTGAGATTCGAACCCGCGACCTTTGGATCACGAGGCGGGAGTCCTAACCACAAGACCAACAAGCTACTCTTTTAATTTTAATGAAATATTTTTATTAGTGTTGATTTAAGTAAGTCCATTCCATCACAAACTGCTATCTACATAATTTAAAAAAAACTAATATTTATTAATCAATTTTCCTAGAATTTCTCAACATTTTAAAAAAGATTTTCTAACGTGCAGTTTTTTAGATGTTTGATTCTAAATGATCGAAAATTTACGAAAATATCTGTCAGTCAAGTTTTCTAAAACATTAGTCATTCATAACCACATTACTTTTTGTAAATAATAATCTGTGCGCTAAATTCAAATCTTATTTATGAAATAAGAAATAATACCACTCCGTTATTCAAAAATCATTTTAGGTATTTTTATTTTATATGCACAGATGATTACTATAGTTTTATATTTCTATGTATATCTATATTGTTTTATATAAAAAATATAAAGTTCCTAATATAGTTTTTGGTGAATAAAATCGATGTTTTTAATAAGCGACCAAGTAGCAAGCTATCAAAAAATCACAGTGTTGCCAGATTTACTTTTTGGAATGTAATACTGTCAACAACGGTTCTGTTAATAATTTGGTTACATTGAGTTTCAGTGACCCTACCAGCAACAACCGGCAAAACCAGTAGTTTCCTGCCACGGATGTAATTAATATTCTTAAGTGAATTTCCAAAGTGGGATGCCATGAAAATTTTAAGATTCTGTTTACTTTCTGTAATCTCTAATCAAAATTATGAAATTACAACAGCTTCGTGAAGTATACCAGTAATCTCTGAAAGGAATCGTTAATCAGAATCAAACTAAGAACTTTTCGTAATTTAGAAATGATTATCCTGAGATATTAATAATGGCGTAAACCATGTTTTTTTTTTCTAAACAAAAAGTATTATATATAGATGTTGTACATCGCAAAGTTTCAAGACAAATTTCGAGAATGTATTATTCAAATCATTGAACTTCTAACATGAGCCAACGGGAAACAAAATTATGACATTCTGGAAGTAAAACGGAAAGATATAATATATAGCGAACACATTCGTAAAATACTTGGGACATACCTTCGGCATAATAAATTCGTAACCATATTGATACAAAGAAAGAAAAAAGGATTATAGGATAGAAAGGACGTCCGAAAAAACAATTAGAAAAGCAAAAGCTTGAAACGGAAGAGATCAATATCAAAATGTAAAAAAAATCATTTTTTTTAAACTATTTTACTTATACATACTTTTACCTATAAAATAATCTGAAATAAACTGTGCATACGAGTTTTTATATTTTTTAATTAACTAAGATTAAATAGTATTTATACGATTTTAACAGTATTTTACGTGAGATCTGAACTACAGTGAATAATCAAGTATATATTTATGTATATTAAAAACAAATTGTCATTATGGAATGCAGAAAATATGATTAAAATATTTTGTGTATTGTTTTTAAAATAATATTTTTGTGAAAACCTACACGCGTTTTTTTTATAAAATAGAGAAAAAAAAATGAAAATATGAAATTAAAAAAATCTGCTACCGCGCTTCTATAATTATTTTGTATATAAATAATATCTTAAGTATTTACATGCAAATTTCGCGCAATATGTACTCGTATGTACATTGGAGACCCACATATTATTTCTATCTGAATATTCGAAGAAATTTAGGACCCGAGGAAGAAATTTTTAATAAACGCTTATCAAAAGCAAGGCTGTCGAGTGTGCCTTTGGATTATAAATAGCAAATGGAGATTATTATTAAAAGCAATTGAAGTAAATCCCGACCGGGCCGATGTCATAATAAAGTGTGTGTGTTTACTTCATAACGTAATAATAGACAAAGAGGGCATTAATGACTTGCCTACGGAAGCACAGACAGAATATAGGAAAAGATTCACAAATGTTGGGGAGAATCGAAGTGCAACGAGAGCTCATAACATCAGAGAAATATTTAAAAGTTTTTTTGTTCGAAGTACAAACCAAATTATTTAACATGCCTGGTATTTTCATTTCTTCCGAGATTTTCCGCCACGATCTGCACTGATAGTCACGCAGGTGATATATTGAGTCGCTTTGGTCCCACAAACATTTGTGCCCATGTACCAAACTGACGAGCGGACCAAGTCGGTTACCTAAGGTGAATGAATCAAATAAAAATATTAAAGTGCGTCATGACTTGGAAGAGAATACAGAGCAAGAAAAAGGCCTTAACGGCTTTAGACTTTTTTCATAACCTTAAAACTTACAAGTCAATCGCAAAATATCTGCAGCTTGGTGAATGTGGCTGCCTATCGATAATTTGATTAGAATATATCACTAAATCTAATAAGTATTATACCTGGAAAGATCGTGAAAATCTCGGAAGTAATAGAAAAACTAGTGCACATACATAGTTCGACTGCGTGATAATTATTTTAATGTAAAATAGAAAATTCTCATCTTGTCACTTTTTTGTGAGATAGTGCTATACAATTAGTCAAACGTGATGAAAAGACTTGATATATTTAAGTTTGCTATCATGAATAAATTCCTCAATAAACAAGGACTAAATATTATTTTTATGTATATTATGAAGTTAACAGTTTACGAAGACGTTATCTCGCAAAAACTAAGGTTTTCTAATGGCTTAGCCTTTTTGTGAAAGGAAAATAGTCGTTTAAAGACGACCTTCTTCAGATTGACTCAATGAGACATCTTCGTGAGAAAACTTGTAGTGGAAGATTTCTGATTTAAGAAAAAGCAGCTCTTGGTAATGTTTGGAGTATCGCCTATAATTATTTTCATATTTCAATCATCATCTTATCAATAAATATATAAGAATATTCTCCTTCAGCATTTAGAAGATCCTTAGGGATGTCAAAAAAAGAACAAACTGTGCGGGTTCAAAAACGGTCCTGCACAATAACAATATTGTGACGGTTGTCCTTCACAATTGCGGCTTCAAAACTTTATACCACCGTTTCTATCATTCAAAAATATTGCTCTGTTGTTCAACTATTTTTCATTCTCAAACATGAAAAAATACATTCAACGGAAGAAAATTGAGTTTGAAGAGTAATTTCGGCCTAATTCGAAACCAATTTTTTTTTCGAGGGCATAAATAAACTTGTAGAGAGATCTGGAAAATGTTTCAAGCTTTAAGATGAATGTATTGAAAATGAAAAATAATAAAAAAAAATTACCTTTTTCCCCCATCATTCCGCGAATTTCTCGATCTACCCTCGTAGGCCTTATATTCTTATTATTTTATTTCCCAACTACCAAAAATATGAGTCAAAAATAAATTTAAAAAATCTATCTATGCAAATACTTTCGATTAAATCCAGCGATTTTTCGAAGTAAGACCCAGGGTTATTGACAGTTTGAAATACATGGGTTGGATATCGATGGTAAATTACGAGGAGATATATCATAAACGACAGATTTATAGATCTAACCAAACGTAAAAATTATTTCAGATATATTATCAATTTCATCCAATTTTCACTATCTCTTTTTCTGGATATGCGACTGAAGAAATTTCGGTGCTACAATTATGAGACCCTGATATAAATGTTCAATTTTTCATTTTTCTTTGATTTATGTTTCTATCACCCGCAACACGCAATATGTAGAGTCAAAGGGAGAGTAATATTCTGGAAGAGGGGTGTCTATCCATAATTTTTATACATAAAAAAAAAATATTTTTTAAATATGTATGGTTCAGATTAAAAAAAATTAAATCAATGTTAAAAAAAAAGTCTATATATATATATATATATATAGAATATTATATATATATATATCAAATTGCAATTTTTTTATCTGTGTACAAGTTTCCTTGAAAGCACATTTAACGATTTTGATGAAAATCACAGATAGGGAGTTTCATAATTGAAAAATGATGACAGCGAAATTTATATTTTTATTGGGAAAGTACAAGGTATGAAGAAGGATGAAAGCGACATGCTTCATTTAGCCTACGGTTGACTATCATCGACCTAGCAAAGCTATTAAATGTAATACATAATACTCTTAATAATTATTTCACCGATATTTTGTCTAGTTACTCTTTAGAACACAGAAAAACATGATGCCCTTATAATAAAAAAAGCCTTTCAAACAAATAAATTTTTGATTCAAATATGCAAACATATTCAAAATAAATGGTTCTTAATGTATCACACAAAAAATAAAATAGTCTAAAATGTATATAACAAATAAACACAACGACGCATTTGCAAAAGTCTCGTGGTGATTGACTGTTTAGCATTTTATTCAATAGAGAAAATGCTTTTATATTTTTGATAAAATTCGGTTTGTTATTAATTTCAGTTAAAAATCAATTAATCTTTTATAAAACGAATGTAATATTTAAAAATAATTACATCTAACGTAGTAACATTCTTGTGGACTCTAGTACCGCCATCAAAAAATTAATATTTTAGTTTTTAATATTACTGTACAAACAAACAATAGGTCCGGTCCACTCCGTGTGCAAATACATAAATGAGAGAGATTATTTTATACTTCCATGCTACGATACATCTTAAACCCTTGTGGTAAGTTCTAAGAATAAGCCCTTTCCGAAAGCCGGTGCCCGTCCAATCCAATCTCATGTAATTTTCCCATGGGCCTTATTTTTCTACTTCCATTTATCCCAATTTATTGGATGATTTAACCCATAAAAGTTTCCCGGGACCATCACTTAGGCCCACTTGCCAGTAATTCGGCCCTCGCATGCGATAATGGAATCAGACCTCCCTGTTTCTTCGCACTCTTTCAATCAGCGCGGATCGGCGGATCGTCAGCCAATCACTGTGTTCATCATCTTGCCTCCTCCCCCTTCCCGCGACCGCCCTCGCACAGTTACTATCCCCCGCAACCTGCTACAGGTACAACAATATTTGGTTTCAACGCCAACCTCAAATATTTATAATTGAATGCTCTCTAAGGACACCAATATTTGTTTTATTAATCACCGCACTAATATGTTTGGAAAACATTAACTTCATAATGCAGTACCGAAGGCAATAAATATTCTTTTCTCAAATTGCGTAGCATCTTTTCTGCATCATGATTGCCAGATACTATTTTAATTGGAGATCGCGGGCACCCCGCTCCTTTCATAATTTTGCCTTTAATACAGTAAAGTAGAGAATTTAATGCAGTAACAAAGAAAAATAAAATAAATGAGCTAAAAGATTATTAATTAAGACTTCTTCAAAATAAGTATCTGGATTTTTTGTATCATGCGAATTTTAATCGTCATCTTTTTCGTCATAATTTTTATAGACTTTGTTTGTATACAAGTAGTTTTGTGTTATTACTTGTAAGAATTATTGTAAATATGATATTAAGATTAAATAAGGGTCACTTGGGTAAATCACGTTGAAGAAAAATAAAGTAGAGTATAGTAAAAATGGTATACATATAACGTGAATTTTTCTAACACCAGAAATAGAGGAATATCGGTTGCATCAAGGAAGGCTCAAAGATCATGGTCATTATGAATGAGGAGAATAACGAGACAGCTAAATTAAGCACACGCCAGGGTATAAAGCGACCTGTTGGCGACCTGTTTTTTGAAAGTAGTAAAAAAATATAACAAAATTAAAATATGTTTAAGCTATGTTTGTTATGATTGTTGTATTCTTTCATGTATTGAATCCGCCCAGAAATATATTTTACATTGAAAAAAGATAGAGGCACACATGGTATCCACATTTATTTTACATTATATTATAAGATTCATACACGTGCTTCAGTTAAAAGCCACAGATACTTGGAACTCGATGGACAAATTAAAAATAAGTTTTGCACTCGTTAAAGTGGATTTTCTAAATGCATCCTGTAAATTCTAATAATCATGACAGCTGGTGTCGTTTTAAGAACGGTAAATTTTTGCCTGTATAATACGTTATTCTTCGTCTAGTGTGTCTCCACTTCCTCGTACATTTTCTGTCACGTATTTAATGGGCGAGTATTCATAACTCCGCCCATTAAAATTCGTACTCGTATTATGTTGCCATATGAAATTGGGAATTTATATCGCAAATTCAATGAATCCCTAACGAATGGAATTGAAGATATCTACTATCGTAAGGACCAATAATACACGTAGCATGCAATGAAGGTTCTTCATTTAGGCACCGGATGTGGAATCATTAATTTTCCACAAATCCAATTAAAACTGTAGTATTTAGAACCGATTGATTAGACCTACAAGAACACCATGTCGTGATTGGAGCAAATAATATCGAAGAATTCTTTGAACGTAAAAATACCCCATCAAACATTATTTTATCTATGTACTTGCCTTGGAAATTTCGATTGCTGTATTGTAAAAAACATATGACCTCTTCACACATTTATTTCACTTATAATGGGCAACTTCTTCATTGGTATAATATAATAATAGTGAAAAATCTGACGGATGTAGAAATTTAATTTCACTCCTTTTTGTAGTAAGGAATTAATGTTTCCTTGAATTAATATTTTTTGAAGGAGAAAACATTTGTCACAGAAAACATTCCTAATTTGCTTGCCAATGATAGAATAAAAAGACTCGAAAGTAGTCACATGACAAAATGCGTGGTTCATATGTGCGACCGTAGCAATACATACCTACTTTAATATTTCTCTCATCTAACAACATTTTTCAACCCCTCAGCTCTCCCTCCTCCCTAAGACCACAACCCTACGTACGAAAGGGATCCCGCCTTGAACTCTTTTTAAAAACGAAATCCTTTGCTCCGGGTACCAATGATAAGTATTTTTTAAATCAAAACAGTCAAACTTTAAGTTAAAAATTTTTATAAATTATTTTGATTAATTTGACGTTGACCGATTTTGACAGATGCTACGTTTTCTTGATATTATTATATGGAATGAAAGCAGGGACGCTTACCGAAATACAGAAAATAATGCGAAGCATTCAGTCATTGTCAAAATTCTCGAACTAAGCTGAATAGACAGAGTTACGAATGAGTTACGAATATTACAAGTGATGTTTCGGATTAACAAAGAAAAATAAGTAATTTAAACAATGAAAATCCGAAACCTTCGATATCTCGGATATGTGATGAGATATCCTGAGAAGTAGGCACCTCATCATGCAGGGAAAGTTTGCTGAAAGCCGGGCCCTGGAAGAAGGAGAACAGTATGAAAAACCTAACATAGGGGTTTGGCCAGTCTACTGTTGAGCTTTTACGGGCCGCAGTCAATAAAGTGATGACAGCTAACGTTTAACGGATGAGGCACAAGAAGAAGAATTTGACACCATCGTATATTCGATGACGAGTCCTAACTATGCCGATGCAATATGAAAACGATTTAACCACCGGACAGGGGATCGATGGCAGTTTTAGAGTGAGGGGGGGGGGGTGATAAGTACACAAAACTGGTTCATTGTAAGTGATTATTTGAATAATTGATTTTTATTTGGACGTAGTTTTGCAGAAAGCCACCAAATCGTAAAATGATAAAAGTGAGTTACATACATAATACGGGTTGGGTCACCTCAATACAATATCTTTATGTGATCTCGTCGAAACGTTGAAGCTCTAAGTACTATAATTGTATATAAATTCAATATTTTTGTAACTTACATTCACGGCAATTATCGTTAAATTAACTCTTAAACTACTACTTTTAATTCACTTGTTACTACACGATAATTAATTTGTAGAAAACTTCTAAGGAGGTTGAACATTTCTACGCCTCGAAGATTCATTTTAAAGAGAAGCAAATTGTCGAAAAAAAAGTCTAGGTTATTTGTAGAATTTGAAATATTGTATTTTGAAATGGAACGAATTACAAAACAGCTTTTTAAATAGTCAGTCCTGCCAAAGTTAGGGTAAAATAAGTTATTTGAACGCGTTGAGTATGTAGGACAGCTTAAACCTATGTATTTGCTCTAATAAATAGGGGAGTCAATCAGTTTATTCAAGATTTCATAAAGGTAACACAGATCTTGTATGCACCTTCGATGTGATAGGGGAGGGATTTTATGATAATGCTCGCTTTCTGTGTATGAGTTGATTTCTAAACGGGAACGGAAATTTAAAATATTGAGAAATTTGTGTTGGATATTTTCAAGTTGCTCACTGAACTTAGAATAATGAGTGTCCCACAATACTGATCCAAAGATTACTGATTAAATTAAACGGTGATTGAAATGGGTTTGTCGTTCTGGTAATAAAACCAAGGAGTCAATAGGCTTTAGCAATTACCAATTCCGTATGTGGGATGAATGTTAATTTAGAATCTAAGATGACACCGAGATCCCTTACTTGAGTTTATTTGTTATGTTGCTTATTGTTGAGATAATAATTATAGGTTAATTATTTTCTCTTTTTGGAGAATGAAACGATATGACATTTATAGATATTTAGGAATAGTTGTTTTTATCAGAGTACTTTGAGAGTCTATTAATGTGAAATCAGTGGGAGACTATCTGTTAGTAAATTTTTGCATCATCCGCGATCAAAGATAATTCAATATGCAGAAAACAGTGCTTGATGTCATTGATGTAAATTTAAAATAAAATTGAGTCAAGATATGATCCTTGGGGTACTTCAGAAGATATTTTTTCAAAGTCAGAGTTAAACCCGCGTATTGCTACCGCCTGACTTCGGTGTAAACCATCTGTATAAATCACCGTGTATACCCAGGTGTCGCAGTTTCCTCAAAAGTATTCGATGGTTGATTTTATCGAAGGCTTTTGAGAAATCCGTATAGAGTGCATCTTCTTGTAATCCTTTATCCATCGCGCTTTGCCTTAACTACAATGACCGTAAATTCTAAGAAATTAGATGGCGCATGCATGGGAATAATTGACCACATATAATCTTTTCTATTAATTTGCTGAAGATTAGTAATTTTGAAACTGGTATGTAATTTTCCACATTCTCTCTGCTACTATCTTTAAATATTACAAGGTTAAATAGGCCTATTTCCAAATTTTTAGGAAATGATCAACGGTAATGATTTCTAAAAATGGCAACCAAACTTAGAAAAATTTCATATTTGAAAACCAAAAAAAAAAAACACCATATTTAGAAAAATTTCAGTCTCTTCTAAAAATATTATACCTATCTTCTACATAATTATTAAAACCAACATGTAACCAATATTTGGTAAGATAAATAATTTCGTAATCATTATTAATAATTTCATTAAATACATTTGATTTCTAAGTGCGTAAACCACGCAGATTCTGGTAATATAGATTAACTATTAGATTCGTACTTTGTACAAAATCTAGTATACATTATGAAAACTTGAGGAAGTACATAAAACTTATAGTTACAAATATGGGGAGAAGGGTGGATGGGAAGTGCATTATCATAATAACCAAGTAATTAAGAGATAAAAAAGTAGAACAGTGAACATATTTATAGCAGTGAACATAAAATAGAGTAGCAATCTTAATCTGTGTAAAATAAAAATCAGATTATGATTACTTTACGACTTCACGACATTTTCAGTCGATCCTATTCCGAGCGTACTAAGACGGCCGATGAGGAATGCGTTTTTCTTTAAAAAAATGCGTCAGTTTTTTACCCAACAGTACTGAAAATTTTTGGTTTTGCTAGGTCCTTTGATTTTTACAATAAAATTTGATTATGTATCGTTAAATGATCATTTAAGTATATACGTTGCCTCACATCTGAAAAAACGATGTCAGTAGTTATATCTTACAGCGGAGAGTACAGCTTCCTTTTTGTGCTGTTGACTAAATTTGACGGCAACGGTTTTCAGTCTTCCGTCATGTGCTGATTTATCACCGCGTGCTGGCTATCCATATGAGTCCAATTTACGGCGGACAACTCTGTTGACATGTTGAATGTCGTCATCTTTTAAGGGAACACCGATGAAGCTTCCAATCATTATCATTAATTCTTATAATTTTTCGTTGTTCCGTTCCGGAAGCCCGTAAATTTCTAAGTTATATATTGCTGCTGGTCATTATGTTCGTGTTTTAATTTGTTAAATGTTGAGAGTATCGCACGAATTAAACGTGGCATCATTTTCCATTTTATTGATTCTCGATTCCAATAATTCTAATTTAGAATCATAATTTTTAAGTTTTAGGTCATTTTCTGTAAATTTGATTTCATTTCAAAATTCTCAAAATGTTTAATATTTTTATCCAAGTTGTTTACTTTTTTATTTATGACGTCAATGCGATTTTTTCAACATTCCATTTATTTCAAAAATTCATTTGAGTGTAGAAATTTTTGTTTTGAAATCTGATCTGATTTTTTTATTTCATCCAGGATAATTGGTATATTGTTTTCAATTAATTGAATGCTGATCATCTGTCAGTGCTTGTAAATTCTTTTGACTGTCCCTTACTTTTTGTTTGAGTATTGATTTAGAACCAGAAATCACGATGAAAACACCGAAGCAATTAGAAAATCCAACCTTTTCAACATTGTATAATGACGATAATAAAGTAAATATACGGATTACTAGAAGCCGAGCAAAACACATTAACGGCGTCGCTGGATAAACCCACTCCTCCACAAACACCTGACGCAGAATTTTTCAAACTTTCGAAACTTACAAACGGTTGTACGCTTTTTGGAGAAGCAGCTCATCGATAAGGCGCCCTGAAGATGAACAGTGAGATCTGTTCGAAATGTCGGCAGACGACTGGTCCTGACGACCAGAATTTGACGCGGGTTACCCCCAAAGTAGTTAGAACTAACATATATATATATGTATATATATATCTCTATATATATAGTAAAAAAAGTAACTTCTGGACTCCCTCGCGTTTTCTGTAGATGGTCTCCCTGAGAAGACCTAGGCCGATGTTTCGACACGGTATCACGTGCCATTGTCAAGGCCTCAAAAGTTACGGACTAGCCGTACTTGTTCGGGGGTGACATGGAAATCTCCCACCAATAAGGCATACATATATATATATATATATATATTATGATGTTGCATTACCGATGAGCTATTCTATTATATTATATTATTATATATAAATATATAATAATATAATTATTATTCTCTTCGGCTTATTTCGAGTATGCGGGTACGTTTTACTTTTAAGAGACGATTCTCGTATCTTTTAGATTCTTATAGATGTTTCCCGAATGTTTCAGATGCCTCCCGAAAGCCGAAGACCACCGCAGACCGTTCTCGATTCTTCGATAGTCTTGTGACAATTTTAAACAGCTGTCTTAAAAGAATTGTAGGAGTGCGTAATTTTTTTAAGTCTCATTACAATATATATAGAGAGAGGGGGGTATTATATTATATTTAAAAAAGTATGAAACTGTTAAGTTGAATACCGTTTTTTATCAATATTGATTTTATTGAATGTTTTAAAATTTATAATTAAATGTAGGAATGCATAAAATCAAAATACGAATTAAGCGAACAGCAAGCGATGCTTTTCGGTAAAGCTTAAAAATCTTTTATATGTCACTTTGTAAAGTGTAGTTTCACAAAGGATAACGACGACGGCCCAATAAAAATTATTTTTGAACAACATAAGCTACTGCCAACCGTCGGCGTCGTTACCCGACGTCATTTTATGGCATCACACAAATTGCAAACTCGGTGGCTACCCCCGTTGGTACCCTAGCATACCCAACCTTCAATGTCACCCCTTTTCGCGTATAAGTTAGTACCTCCATTTTACTCCACGACAAGGCAGGATCACGTACTCATGAAAAGTACGCCAGAGATCGCCAATTAAAAAACTATTTGGTTCAAATTTATATAAATTAAATTAAATTTCAACAAACATATCGATTACATAGTCACCAACGCATCATTTATGCTTGGTTTTGTCATACGCACATGTAAACATTTCAAAAATATCAGTAGGGGAAGGTGGTGTCAAAAGTAACAAAATAGACATTCTGGTTTATAACAAAATAATTAACCGGTTAAATTACCTGATGTTTTTTTACAAAGCACTTCCATATATTTAGGAACTAAGTGTATGGTTAAAAAAATTGAAGGTATTAAGAATTTTTGTTTATTTGAAAATTAAAAAAAGAAGAAAACTGTTACATTTGACACCACAGTGGTGTCGATAGTAACACTCGTGGTGTCAATTGTAACATAAGTCGCACAAAACATAATGTATCTACTTATTTTTATTAGGTATATTTTTATGTACTAAATGACTATAAAGTTGTAAGATACATAAAAACAAAACAAATTATCTAATTATAAAAACCAAAATTTATAAAATAATTAGAAAAAAATCTAATTTAATATGCTTCCCTAAAATAATTTTAATACCGTGAAAGTAGTTCAAATTGCTCAATCATTATCAGATTCACAATTGAAACACATAATTTAATTGTTTGGTTTGGGCACAATTCTCATGCGCCCATAATTTACAGGAGGAACACTGGATCCAACCCTCTTTGCTTGTTGAGTATGGTTCGGTACAAATTAAACATAAAGCATCATCAGTTTCTTCTTTTTTCTCGGTTATTATACAAGTTTTTGTTCTTCTTTTACCTTGCTTAATTTTTGCAACTTTGTTACTCAATACGAAGGATTCCTTCTGATAAATGCAATCAGCTAATCTTTCGAAGCCATACCAACTTCATCCCAACCAGTGGGATATGTCAGAGTTGAGTTGTTGATGTTATTGGAGTAATAGTTGTTGATAATTTATTTTGACTAACAAACTAACTAACCATCACGCCGTTTCCCCGCAGGGGTATGCAGAGAGGATTGAACACCACACTCTTCTATCCTGGCACACCACTTTTGCTTCGGCCACATTCATACATCTTCTCATACAAGTTCTACGGTTGTTTGCGGCTTTAAATAGGGCCATCCTCAAATACTTGTAGTATCTGATCGTGCCAGGTCTTTCACGGACGCCCTCTATTCCTATTGCTTTCAACACTCGCCTCATGTATGCATGAGCCTCATGCAATTATGGCCAAAAAGAATCTGTCAAAGGAAGCAAGACTAGCGGTACATAATAGCGTTCTAGTGCCAACCCTGATGTATGGAAGTGAAGCCTGGAATTGGCAAAAGAGGAATGAAAGTAGACTGAATACGGTGGAAATGCGGTCACTATGACGCTTGTGTGTAAAATCTTTGGTCGATAGAGTGAGGAATGAAAAAATTAGAATTATTAAAATTCACAGTAGTCAGCTAATTCTTTTTCTGATTAGATAATAGCTTGTTGTGGGGTAGATATCCTAATACTGGGACAGATCCATCTTTTTTGATGCGTTCCATGTATCTATGAGGAGATACGTGTCATATTTCGATATGCTTGGCTGCTTTTCTTATTGACACGTTTCCATTTTTTTATAAAATCTTTTATAAAAGTGTGCCTTCTCAAAGATTTCTTTGGATGTTTTTCCCCTATTTGTCTTTCATTCTCTAGGTTTAACCATTTTTAACAACCAGGAACCCAAAATGACATTAACTTCCAATTACATTACATTATTATCTCGAAGGTGTCAATTGTAACATGTTACAATTGACACCCTTTACACTGTTACAATTGACACCTTTCGCCACATTGCATTAAGGTTATGTTTTATCTTAAACTATTAAAAAAACCGTTAAAATATATACACATCATGATAATAAACAATATTCTAAATACTAACACACAATAAAACAATAAAAAATACTTACAATTTGACGAATACAAAAAGATGACCATTTAATGATTTTTTTACTTCGCTAGGCCGAAATACGATGATATACAATATACCGATACTTTCAAACTGATATTAACGCAAAATGGCGTTCTTTGATAGCTATTGATCCCGTCTAATAGACGGTACTGCTTGTCCCATTAAATGACCAATATTTAAAAATATACGGCGACTGTTACAATCGACACCTGTTACTATTGACACCACCTTCCCCTACCCTCAAGACACTTTATTTCTCATACGTTCGTAGTATTTTAGAATATGCATCTCAGGTGTGGTATCCAGGTTATGCAGTACACGAAAATAGAATTGAAAGCGTCCAAAACAGATTCCTAAGATACCTAGACCTCCGTTCATTTAGATCTCATATAAGCAATGAAGACTCTGCGAAGTTTTTTAACATGCAGACCCTAACTCGTCGAAGAAACATAGCTGACGCGGTGATGCTATTCAAAATAACACACAATCTAGTTAATAGTCCGGAACTTCTTCAACGAATATCTTACCACATCCCAACTCGCAATAACAGACATTCACCTACTTTTCATCTCCACTTTTGTAAGACCAACTCAAAACAAAACTCCTTTATGTACAGATCTACAAATTCATTTAACACAAACTATCACCACATTGACATTTTCAACGCAACAATAAGAAACATAAAACAAACAATATCTACACTACCGCACCCAAACTAATTTGTACATTATATCTTCCCTTCTACTCCCGTCCCACATTCCCCTCCACCCTCTCCATTCGCTATGTTATTGTATGTTATTGTATGTATGTTAAAGTAAATTTTTAAATTCAGTGGAAATTTTTTAAGATTGTTTTAAAATAAATAAATAAACACACAAATACACACACTCACACAAACTCACTATTGGACATGTTTTTTCTTATTTTTTTATCAATTGTATATATGTGTTTTCTTGTAATTGGCCCAAAACTCTGTACCTCAATTATTGTTTTTTTTCAAGATTGATTAATTATATGGCTGTAAGAAAACCAATAAATGAAAATAAAATAAAATAAAAATAAATTATACACACACTTGTGATGATCATATACAACTTATGCAAATGATAAGGCAAATATAATAAAGGAATACTTTCGACAATCCTGGCACGCACTGAAACATTTCTAAAGAGAGTTGACCGACGAGTATTTGAGATGTGGATCTGCAAACGTCTTCTAAAAATATATAAGATTAATCCGGTTACTCACGGTAATGTAATAATTTGAATGTGAAAGGCAAAGAATTCCTTAAAACAATAAAAAAATCGAAAATTGCAACATCTCACTATAATATCTCCCGTTCTAGGTTCATGGTCACGTTCAAATGTAACTTTCTTTAAATTTTAAATCTCCTTTAAATTTTCCTTCTCTTATCTTTCCTATATAATTTTTAAATAACATCTTTTTTCTTTCATATTTTATGTAAATTTTGTCTTAAATAAAATAAATAATAAAAAAAGCTCGCAACTGACTGAAGATATCCACGTCACAGTCTTCCCGGTCTTTTCATGTCGTTTTCTATGCTCGTGGTTATATAAAACATGTAGTGTCCGACTGAACTTTCAGTTTCGGTTTCGGCCTAGTTTAGGCAAAAAAACGGGTTTCGGCTTAATTTCGGCTTCGGCTGCCATCCAGCCGAAACTACGGCCAAACCGAAACTGAATTCGGGAGGTTTCGCGCTCCGTTCGGACATGTTCGGTGCATTGAGCTTATCAGAGCTAAGGTTACAAAGAAACGCAGATATTTATTCTTACTAGAATTCTAGTCCATTTCTGTATTTGAGAAAGGTTGCACTCAAATTCTTGTCGGCTCCACCGACGAGTGTTTCCAGTGATCAACTGTTTATAGACGTACCAGTATAAATTGGCGTGCTAGGGAGGGCGTTCCTGTCGCGTAACAAGTTGCCAGCATGTAAATTTACTACACAATTCATAATGTACAGAACGTCCAGTGTCGGAGTCGTTAATAGAAATTTGGTCGGGCAACACTAAAGAAACAAACCAGTAATAGCGGCCGCTCTATCTGTCATCCTGTCAAACGGTAATATCGGTCCATTACTTGCTTTTTCAGCTTCGGAAAACTTTAATACTTCATTGGCAATTGTTCTTGCACCATCCCGGAGTGTTTTGAATGTTTTAGACATAACAATTCAGTGTATATTGAGAAGAAAGAGGTCACAGCTCACGCTCAAATACGAGAATGAACTGAATGATAGGGCGAGGGCTTACCGCCGGGTGCGGGCGGGGCGGGCTTCAGTTCCAAAGTTGCCGCACGCCAATTTACGTTGGGCAAGCGATATTGCTGCTGATCAAATTTATTCAGACAGGAGAAGCAATTTGCGAGGCGAAAATATTGATAAATTATTGTTTCTCACTTATAATATTAGATTGTTTAATTATTAGTACTGATAATTATTAGTCCATTAAAATTATTAATAGTTGTAGCTCAATGAATCTCTTCACAGTTTTTTTTAGTTTGAGAGAAAACACTTTATTTTCATACATTAAGTATTATTTGCATTAAAAATGTTTAGTTGTTGTACTTGGTAGATAGATTTTTAATTTTAATTTTATTGTAGTTTCTTAAAAAGAGTGCTATGCAAAATGACCAACGTTTAGAAGAAATTATTTTGTTCTTAAGATGAAAGAGTATTTTTTGTTTAGTGTACCTAAACAAATTAGGTAAGAAAAGTTATTTTGTTTTATTCTTTTTATTTTATGTTATTCGTAAATAACCTTATAAAGGAATAATAGGCAATACCTACCTACTATATTTTTTAAATATTATTTACGAACGAGTTGATTTGAAATAAATATACCTAGTACAGTAGGTATATTTATTATTTATTTCAAATCAACTCCTTTTCAAAAAGCACAAATAATTTATTTAAAATTAAAAACTAACCCATAAAAACCAAGTTTTTAGTATACTCCCTTTTTCATTTACTAGTGGAAACTGGTTTGGCACTTAACCTACGCGTTGGGCTTCGGTCGGGTGACGCTACGAAAGGGAGCAATAAAAAATTTCCAAAAATCCATAATTGTACCTACTATAATCAGGTTCCTTGTCTACCATATGTATCGGAATCTCCATACAACTTACTAAGTTGTATGAAAAAACCATTAAAAATTTTAAAAATCCAAAATTATATTATAATTATTTTTTTAACGAAAAATTGATCTTCTTTATCGTCGCCACGAGTCTACTTGCAAAGTTTGAGCTCGATTGGATCACAGGAAAAGGGTTAAAAATCGATCCAAAGTTTTTTATTCAAGCAAGCAGACACTACGAGTTAATAGTGAAAGTAAATAGTGAAAATTATGTGTGTTATTAGTTCAAGTATCAGAGACTGAATGATTAATATATGATTTAAAAATAAAGTCTGACCAAATAAAGATGGACCATTTTTTTGTCCACGAAAACATGACCTTATATGGAAGTTTCGGATTCGGAGGTAAAAACTAGTTTTGGTTGGACACTAAAAACATGTGATTTTTTTCTTCCTTCTGAGTCAGATTTTTTCAGAGTCAGAGGAAAAATAATCAGATTTTTTTTATTTGTAATGAAAAGAGCCGCTATGTGAAGCTATACAGATAAGCATGTCTGTTACATTACAGGAATTTATATATAAGTAATATTTATATATAAACAATATAAAAAAACTACTGTACAAAAAAACAAAATTTTAAAAATAAATATTTAATATTCAAATATTTCAAATACATTGAGTAAGAACTAATTTTAATATTATATTTATTTATACGTAAATTTTGCCTTACATCACATTCTAAGATTGGTTTGCTCAATCTTCTCCTTATTATAAAAAATTATAAAATGTAATAGATAATATTTAATTATAACAGCGATGATTTTGCGCAAGTTTTTATCTCTGTGACACGTACCCTAATGCATTTTTAAGTAAATGAAGAAATAAGACTTGCTTTAATCATTTTATTGCCCTTTAAAAATAATTACTATAATTTCTTATTATGGGTTAAAAGGTCAATTTCAGTTAGCAAAGATTGAAAATATATAAGAAAACTAATGAAAAGTTTGTTTTCCGATAATCCAGAAGAATCAGATTATTTTCATGTATATCCTAGGGCGCTAATACATCTTCCGCCGCCCTCGTCGGCCATCCCTTATTAGTTCCTGCGGACCCTTTCAGCGCCCGCGGAGGCTTCACCGCCCCACCCCGTTTTGATCTACGCCGCCGCTTACAAAAAGTACTAATCCATTGAAAACTCGTTTCCTGGCGGGGTCAAATAATAAGAGGGGTTCTAAGTTTTATTTCCGCCCGGGTATTGGCCATTAAACATGATTTTATGGGATGTGGAAGGTATGGGTCAGTACGGCGACCGGTGATCACACAAAGCACTATTCAACGGGAGTGCAAATTGACATTATTTATTTTACTATTGCCGCACGATTCCTTGCTGTCTCACAAATATATTTTATCGAATAAGTATTTTGCACGTTCTAAAAACGATAAACTTTTTTGGTACGAGTGGGGGGGTGGGGTCTCGTGGAGTGGGGTCTGTCCCATCCATAGGTTTTAAACATTTCCAGGACGAATTATCAACAAACTCAAACTGAAGATAAATATTTTTTTTGTTTATAGATCTAATCGTTTCGTTATATTATAAATTTCATCCAATTCTTGGCGTCTCTTTTTATAGATGCGCGATTGAGAAAATATCAATTATGAGACCATTTTTAATTTTTCTTTGATTTATGTTTATCACCCGTTAAAATCAATATATAGGGTAAAAGGGAAGATGATCTAGAAGGGGGTGTCTTTATCCAATGTTGATTCTAATACATTTTTTTAAATATCCCATATAAATGTTTCTCTTATTTATAAAAAATAATGTTGCATATAAAAATATCTATGTAAAAAATAGATATTTTTAAATATTTATATTTAAAGACCTGCTTATTTCAATATACATTATACGAACAAGTCTTATATCTGTGAACTGGTTTTCTTAAAAACATCTCTAATAATTTCGATTAAAATCATAGGTATTTTTCGGATCCAGAAAATGTCTATGTCAGAGTGTCATCATTGGAAAATTTAATTTTCTTGCGTTTTATTTTTTTCTTTTTAACGTTGTCAACAAATAAAGACTGAAGGTAAGTAAGCCTTTATTTATTTATTCAAATCTATTGTTACAAAATTGTATGATTAAATAAATATTGAAAACTAAAAATGCACTTTAAATATATTGATAACGCTAGATACAAAGAAAATAACGTAATTTTTTATGTTAAAAAACATTTATCATGAAAAGTATAACAATTAAACAATAGAAAAAAGTACATTTAACTTAAAATTAATATTATATAAAGTAAATATTGTTGAAAAAAATGTAAATATATGATTAAAACTTTATAAGGATAGAAAAAAATATGTCGAAAAAACTGACTTTATTAGTTCCATTAAATATGCTCCGACGCGTGTTAACAATAACAATTGAAGAATATGAGAAATATTATTATATTTCTCATTCTTATACAAGTTATTACATATTTGGTTTTGCCAAAGAATGACGCTAGATATCAACGTTTAAAAAAATACTATTATACTCCCAATGGTACTTTGCCTCATCCTCCCGCGGCCTGCAATAAGGCTAAACAGTATAGGTGGGAATTTCAGTTCAGTAAACTGAACTATCGTTCATCGAGTCGTTTATTCAAACGTTCACTTTCCTAAAAATTTGGTTATTTGTGACTACCTACCGTTATTTTACTTTGTTGTTAGGAATCAAATTTCTTGTAATATTTTTCCGGTATGTAATTCAATTACTTTATTCGGTATTCAATTTTTTACTTACATCCTTACGCTGTTTTTATAATAACATGAGCCACATAATTGTGATATAACTAACTAACTAACTAACCATCACGCCGTTTCCCTGCAGGGGTAGGCAGAGAGGATTGAACGCCACACTCTTCTATCCTGGCACACCACTTTTGCTTCGGCCACATTCATACGTCTTCTCATACACGTTCTACGGTTGTTGCGGCTTTTAACAGGGCCATCCTCAAATACTTGTAGTACCTGATCGTGCCAGGTCTTTCGCGGACGCCCTCTATTCCTGTTGCCTTCAACATTCGCCTCATATATTTTCTTAACCATCCTTTCCTCGTTCATACGTTCCACATGACCAAACCATCTCAGCACTCCTTTCTTTATTCTATCTACCACACTACAGCTAGCATTGCATTCACTTCTAATTTGTTCATTCCTCACTCTATCGACCAAAGATCTTCCACACAAGCGTCTTAGTGACCGCATTTCCACCGCATTCAGTCTACTTTCATTCCTCTTTTGCCAATTCCAGGCTTCACTTCCATACATAAGGGTTGGCACTAGAACGCCATTATGTACCGCTAGTCTTGCTTCTTTTGACAGATTCTTATTGGCCATAATTGCATTTAGTGCACCATTAACTTTGTTCCCGCAGTTACTCTCCTTTCGATTTCGAGTCTTTATTTTATATGTTTAATTATAGTTTTGTTACGTCCAGACAAATTGAATACCAAAACGCAAGCAACCTGTTCATGATGCGAGATACCCAAAACAAAACTTCGTATTACGAAACGCAGTGGACACCGTGCATTGCACGTGATGTAATGGAAATTCTCCACGGGGTAGAAATTTCTAGGATGAAACTATTCCAAAACTGTCCTTTGCATGTAAGCGTCGGGTGTGAATGCTTCGTAATATGAGCACTACCGTAGTTTTATACATTTCGTAGAAACCATATTTGCATATCCTTGTATATGAGTTAAATGAATTGCTTTGTAAAATACATAAACCCAGCCCTTGCGACCGGTATCCACGAAAGGAGACGCAACTACATAATACCTACTAAATATTTGATTGAAAGTACCATGAACACGTGTTGAGATATTTTGCTGCAGATAAACCCAATCAGCTCAAGATTGATAGAATGAGAAAATAAATCAGCGTGAGTAAAAGCATTACCAAAAACTATGAACAAGTAAATACATGTGCATTACCCCAAAACTAATATCATACTTTGCATAGAAAATTATTTTTTGTTTAGTCTTGTTTAAAATATTTAATTTATAATTTATAAGATTCAATTGAAATAAAATTAAAATAACTTGTGGCAACGTTATTTATATTAATAAAAAGAAAACACCTAGTATAAACCACTATTTATTCGATTATCAACGTGTTTTGGGGCCAATGTTCCCTTCATCGGGATACATTTATTCAAAATTAAAATTTAAAGTATAGACATTAAAAAAAAAACGAAAAATATATATATGGGAGCTTAATAACTAATTAAGAACGAATATATAAATAAATAAAGTATAAACTGAATACTCAAATATTTTGAAACGTAAGGTAAAAATTAAATAAATGTAATCTTTCATATGATTTCATCTTGTTTCCTTTGAAAAGTTTCATAGGTAAAATAACTACATGAAAGAAACTGCTTGGTAAACTTTTATTTGAATATAATATCTTTGATGAAAGTTTACTTTAATTTAAACGACTGTTCTTAGAGAAACTTTTTAAAGTTTTATCAAACAAATGTTTTTTTTATTTCTTTAACGATGTACACAAAAGTTTATTTATTTATTTAGAAACAGATACATGTTACAATCGTAATAATTGAATAAAAAAAAAAATTTAATCATGAAGAATACAATTAATGGTAGCAGAGCATGAAACGTAAAAAATCGGTTTTAAATATTCAAATCTATACGGCAATATGCAGATACTATCAAGACAGACTAGGGTGGAAGCCTAGCCTATCGGATCGGACCATAAATGTGATGTGAAGGGATGGCGCTCTATGTGAAAATAGACGTTCGCGTCCTGCAAGGCCGCGCAATAGACACAAAAGTCTTGTTTACTTGTAAATTATAACAAAGTTGTGCTGTTTTTAATTTTTAAGCACATTAATCTAGATGAATGTAAATCTATCATTTTTAAATGTAGACTAAAACACAATAAAATTTGTTATGCAAAGGACGGTCTCAGCTCCGGGGTAACGTACGTGTATTATAGATTGCAGGTGTTTTAAGTGTTAAGCCTTCCGTGGATTCGAGAACCCAATAATTTTACAAGTATACTACCACTCGATAAAAAGCATGTTTTATATTGCAGGGGTGTATTTGACATACAAACGGTGTGGATTCTCTTTTGCCAAGTTTAAAGGACTACAAAATCTCACTCTTTATATTATTATGTTTTGGATTATAACCAAAATTCTCACCTTCATCATCTTTACAAAATGCGTTTATTTGATTAAATTATGCGGGGAAAAATTTGTACATGCTAAAAGATACGGAATAAATTACACATTTAGTAAAAATTTAAAAAAGAAACAAATAAAATTTACACATATGCAAATTATACACATCAAAATTTTACATTCGTTAAAAATCTAACCGTACTTTATTTGTGTTTATTTTTCAAAAATTGAAAACCAAAAATTTTTTGAATGTATCATTTTGAATTGTACTGTAGTCACTACAAAGAAAATAAAGATTAGAAAAACAATGCCCATAACCTTCAAACATTGGTAAAAAACGTGAACGAAGCAAGTATGGCCTGAAGATGAATAATACTCGCAAAACCAAAATGTTAACAGTGTCAAAAAGATCACTTCCGACGTCAAATATAATCATAAAAACTAACCAGTAGAAAGAGTCACGCAAGTGACAAGTACTTATTTTTAGCGAAATTTAAAATAAATTAAATTTTAATAAATATTATTATTAAGTTCTACGGGTTAAGTATTTTTATGTGTTACAGCTCAACAATTCAGAGTCAAAATTTGCGGCCCATTTATTAAATGAAAACCACGTCCCGCAAGGTGATAACGAACCAAAACCTTTACATATAGAAACAAAAGGTTTTAGGATGAATTTACTTGAGCAACTAGAAATAAATAAATATAAAAAGGATCCAAATATTAAACTTTTAAATAATCAACAAAAAATGATCTTCTCTCCACTTCTAAATATTTTTAAAAAACCAATAATCAACGACATAAATTAAAATAATATTTATAAATAACACTTGCAGAAAACGGGGAATTTTGATAATTAAGCATAACGTTAACCTAGGCACCTTTAATGATAAGTGCCCGGGAAAAAACGTACATTACTACAGGGCTTCACCACAATCTAATTACTTTAAATGGGAAGGGGTAACTTAAAATTGTATAAATAAGTCGTTTGTACGTGGTATATCCACTGTTTGATAATGGCCTTATAAGCCGAAACAGCCGTAACACATAAAAATACTTAACCCGTAGAACTTAATAATAATATTTATTAAAATTTAATTTATTTTAAATTTCGCTAAAAATAAATATGGAGTTCTACAAATTAAACACAAAAACCATAAATAAAAGACAAGTACTTAGGTACATGGGCGCGCGGGAACTGGGATCCATCTCAAGAAGTGAAATATCGAATAGAGATGGCAAGACAGCGTTTCATAGAAAGAGATCATTGTTTAAAACATGTTCTAAGCCTGCAACTTAGAGTGCGTATGGTTCAGCGTTATATTTTTACCATTCTCTTATATGGGGTGGAGGCATGGACACGAGATCAAGAACTAATCTGCAATGTCGAAGTATATTGAAAGTTTCCTGGATAGAGTGACAAATGTTGAAGTCCTTCGGCATATGGAAAAAAAACGAGGGCTGTGGACTATCAATACTAGAAAGTTGGAGCATCTTGGATGGATCGTGTGGTGGCTACGGGAGGAATGAATGAAAACGCTAGAAATTAATTAGCGATTTATTTATTACTGATTAATTACAAAAAGAAAAATCACGCATATTTTCGTTTATCGCTATATAATATTGTAAATTTAATAAAGGTAGATTTATTAAGTTAATTTTATTTATAGCTCAAGCTTTCAGCCACGGAGTGGTAGTAAAGTCATCTACCCCTAAGCACTGATGTCTGTGGAGCCTCGGGGGATTATTGAGAAGTGACGAGCGAGAATGGAGAGGCGTAAAATAATGATGAAATGATATTTGAAATGAATATTTATTAAATATTCGCTTTTATATTCAGGTACTGGATCATGAGAAAAGATGGATATTAATTTTTAATGTAGTTATATGTGTTTCTTCTTCTTCCTCTTCATCCGCTTCCCATTTCATTTGCGGTCAGCTCTCCTTACTCTCCTTTTCCACGATTCTCTATTCTGGGCCATCGCTTCATCCAAATCGGCATTCTTCGGGTCTTTCTCCACCCTACTCCACCATGCGATATTGTTTTTTTTTTGTTTTTTGTTTAATGTGTTTTGAGTATGGTATACACTACATGATCTGCATGCCTCAATACCTCATTAATTTATGTGTTTATAATATTTTTACTTGCACACGGTTCTTAGAACCACAAACAAAAATGAGAAAACATTTTTTTAAATAAATATTAAAATATAAATAAAGATTTTAATTTGTATACATTTTAAAAACAATGTAGGTATAAAGTAAAAATATTTTTTTAAAAGAAATGGTAATTTTTGAAAGAAAAATTAATATATGATATTTTTGTTTATGTAAGTTTTTTCTATTATTAGTCATAAACACATTCACAATGTGTTTATGACTAATATTAAGAAAAAACTTGTTTATTTATCAACAAGAGTTTATGTATTTAACCAATCAGATTCTGAAACAATTATTCCCTTGGTCAGGTGTCTCAAAAAATAAAATTATCGCCCTGATATAAAGGAAATGACAGTTTTCGAAACCGGTTAGTTCCATGTAAGGTGACGTCTCCTGCCCACGCACATTCTCACAAAACGCCGGGCGGGAGGGGGCGGATCTCTCAAAGATCGGCACCCTTCAGCCGACCGGTCTACTCTTGGCTGTATGCGTGCCGCCACACACACGCAACCATCCACATGAGTCGCTGATATTCAGAAAGGAGGTACAAAATAAGAAGTCTGGTTTTGTCGACAATAATTTATGTATATTTACAAGAGAAATTAAGGAAGAATAAGAATAATAAGGGCATATTTACATAAAGAGATAAGAATATTTACATAACAAATAAAGAGATACATACTAGACTTAATTAAACTTAAGTAGGCCTACACTAGACTAACCTAATCCCCATTAACTCCTATATTAAGACTCAGCTATGCCTAGATCTATTATCATCGTGGGAACTTCCCGCCCGCCCCCGGGCGGGATACCTCCACAGCGCACTTCAGTGTCATCCAGACACTGAGGCTGCCATCAGCCTCAGCACCGCCAGGTGGCACATGGGAACTTCCCGTCCGCCTCCGGGCGGGATACCTCCACAGCGCACTTCAATGTCATCCAGACACTAAGGCTGCCATCAGCCTCAGCATCGCCAGGTGGCACATGGGAACGTCCGCCCCCCGGGCGAGATACCTCCACAGCGCACTTCAGTGTCATCCAGATACTAAGGCTGCCATCAGCCTCAGCACCGCCAGGTGTGAGGTCACCGAAGCGGTCACCAGCGCTTGTGACAGCGCTGCTGACCGCTTCGGACCCCCCGCAATGCAGATACACGGCGCCCTCCTCCAGTCCATCCTGGTGCTTTGTGGGTCCTGGCCATAAAGTGCCCTTCCGGAGCGCCCCACCTAGTCGGGTCCTGATGGACACGATGCCACTGCTGCACCTCGGACTCCCGGAAAGACAGCGTTGTCGGGGCTAAAGTCCGTATTGTGCTGACCCGGAAGCCCTCCGCTACCCCGGCTGGAGATATCGGATGCGGAGTGACCCGCCTTCTCCAGCCACCTCCACGTCCTTCTGCACCTCTCGGAGGGCGCTCGGTAAACCAGCTACGATTGTAGCCAGGGTCCAGCAGTGTCCCTCCCACCTCTTCCGGAGGGCGCTCGGTATACCAGCTACGATTGTAGCCAGGGTCCAGCAGTGTCCCTCCCACCTCTTCCGGAGGGCGCTCGGTATACCAGCTACAATTGTAGCCAGGGTCCAGCAGTGTCCCTCCCACCTCCTCAGAGGGCGCTCGGTATACCAGCTACGATTGTAGCCAGGGTCCAGCAGTGTCCCTCCCACCTCTTCCGGAGGGCGCTCGGTACACCAGCTACGAGTCCTGATGGACACGATGCCATTGCGGCACCTCGGAGTCCCGGAAAGACAGCGTTGTCGGGGCTAAAGTCCGTATTGTGCTGACCCGGAAGCCCTCCGCTACTCCGGCAGGAGATATCGGATGCGGAGTGACCCTCCTTCTCCAGCCACCTCTACGTCCTTCTGCACCTCTCGGAGGGCGCTCGGTATACCAGCTACGATTGTAGCCAGGGTCCAGCAGTGTCTATCCCACCTCCTCCGGAGGGCGCTCGGTATACCAGCTACGATTGTAGCCAGGGTCCGGCAGTGTCCCTCCCACCTCCTCCGGAGGGCGCTCGGTATACCAGCTACGATTATTAATGCTTTCTTTATGCAAAAGAATATTTCCGGTCTTTAGTTTACATATATATATATATATATATTTATAAGTTTCTTCTGATATTATCCTTCCAATTACTTCATTCAAGTTTAATTCAAAAATCACTTAGAAAGAACCGAAAAATATAGTCTCTACCAGAACATTAAGTATTAATTAATAATTGATTGTTTTTTCTACATCTTTCCGACTGATATATTCAAATAAAATGTTAAGTAACATTATATTTTAACGAAAGAAATCCGTATCATGAAAAACAGAACAAAGTTCAATTAATTAATTAACAAACAAAAGTACTATGTACCTATATAAAACATTTAATTAAAGG
The DNA here is from genome assembly GCA_016648135.1 of Agrypnia vestita. NCBI lineage: Eukaryota > Metazoa > Arthropoda > Insecta > Trichoptera > Phryganeidae > Agrypnia > Agrypnia vestita. Next base: position 54,845 of record JADDOH010006491.1, read on the forward strand.
GAACATTTCAAATTACATTTAACATTAATTTTTCTCTTAAATTAAAAAACATTTTCCAATTTCAATTTGATACAGCAATTTGGATTCGCGGTACACCGCCGAGTTGAAGCAAACGTGAGTAGTTTTCTCAAGGAGAGAGAATGAGATAAGAGGTGCAAGAATCGGCTCCACCTCGCCACGGGAGGCTGGGAAATGGAAAAGGGAAGTTGAGAGGATCTCGCCGCGGAACTCATCTCCGTGCTTCAGCAGGTAGTCTTCACTTTCCGGAGAAAATTACAAAATAATTCAATTACAATTATGCAAGCAAATTGGAATGCAAATTAAGCATTACTATATTTTACATTATTTTAGACTCGCTGAAAACATAAATTTCTCTCTTCTAATATTTCTAGTGTATGAACAAATTCAATTTCAATCCAATTTTGCATAAAAAAGAGAAAAATAATTTATGCAGAGTATCCAGGGAATTAAAATAAAATTTGAAATGGCAATATATATGAAATTGAAAAATTGTATCATATCTGTTTCTCAGTGCGATTCGATGCGATGCTAGTATATGAAATACAATTAATGTATTTTTATTTTTTAAGGAAACAAATTAAGCAGATCGGTGTGTGTTTAATTAAGCCGACGGACTCTCTTCAAATTCGCTTTATTCTGTAAATCTATCACTCTTGCTTTGTTTAGTTTTTTTGGGATTTAGGTGTTGTATACGAATCGTTGTATGAATAACAAATGTATGCTGTACACATATTACAAAAAAATTATTCCCAAAGAATGTTGTCACCTGTTGCATTTTTGTGGAATGATGCTTCTCCAATCTAACCATCGCTGATTATTCCTGGGGTATTGTTTATTGAATTCCAGCTAAGGCGGTATTTGTCAGAACGGGGGGGACAGTTCCACAAGGTGTTATAACAATGAAAATCCCATAATTGCTCGTAGTAAATTCCAGATTCTTCTGACGTGTGTTTTACTATGAAATGGAAAGTCGTAGAATTCTCTAGAGAGATAACACGGTCACGTATGAGTAATGCCGGATTGCGTGCGTAACAATCTGCGGTTCCGGTTGACTGAGCGCCATCGCGTGAAACATTATTTATTTTCAGCATTCAGTAGGTACATAATCTAGCTACACTATTTTAAAGATATTATCATGAACATAATCAAAAAAGTTGTATAAACAAAATTAAGTCTGATACTTATACATATATGTAAATAGAATTAATAAATCAAATAATTTCGTTGTCTGCCCGTCCTTCCATCTACCTGTCTGTTTGTCCGTGATTTCGTTCAAATTCACAGATAAAAAACGAAATTAAAAGGCTGGAGACGGGGCTTGAACCCCGGGCCAGTAAACCCCAACCGGCCGCTCAACGCATGTTACGGTCGCCTCTTCATGGACCGCCAAGAATATAGGTACTAATAAATATATACTAGGATTTAGCAAAGATACCAATTTTCCGTCATTTTTGATGGGTTGCAGCTAGTATAATGATATTCTTCATGAGGGTTCCTTCAAAGTTCGAAGTAAGTTGAAATTTAGGTTTTGAGCACTAAATTATCTTTATGTAATCAACCTAAAATCTTTTAGGTTGATTACATAAAACCACTACAATATCCTGCATAATATTCTATTGCAGATTTTAATTATGGTGATAACTTTTTAATTCTCCATAAAAAACCTAGAAAGTTTTGAAAAAACATTAAAAGCATGTAAATATAAAACATTTTAGGATTATTCATAACATCAAGTCAAATTCATAACAAAAAAATTAACGCAGTTCCCAAAAAAAATATATAGTTTCCTAAAATACAAATAACCACCCTATTAGACATCTTGTGTCTTCCTGTAATGTCCCTAACTCTAAAATGTTTTCCTTTGTCACTAATGTGTTCAATAATACCAATGCGTTTTCCCCAAAACATATAATTAAGAACTCTTTCGCCTTCATTAATGAATTGAACGACCTGGTTCTTCCCAATAACTCCTAATAAGTTTCCTTTGATGTTGTTAATCCTATTGTATAGGTAACAAATAGAAAATGTTTGATTTCTACGTTACTTAATAATTCTGTTTTGTCAGAAGACTTGATTTACAACATACTTCAGTTTTCAGTTAATATTTAAATAAATGTTTTATTATTGCGGACATTCTTATGGATGATTTAAAATAATCTTGTATAAACTGTAATATGGAAAAGACGTGTTGATCATGTGTTCTGTATATGGTAGTATTATGTACTGCTACAAATGCCAGTAACATTCTTACCCTTATAAATTTCTTCCATTTTTCAACCAAATCAAATTTATATTAGAACTAGCTGTTCGTACCCAGCGTTGCACGGATTAAGTTTTAAATAAATTTGTGGGATGGAAAAAAGGTTCGATTTGAACGACATAGATTTGCATCGAAAATATATCAGGGGGAGGGGAAGGGGTGAAAGAATATGATGGAAATGTCACCTATGTTATTCCCCGAGTCCTGAAGAATAAGTTTCCAAATTTTGACTCCGATCGGTCGAACGGTACAGATTTGCATTTGATAGATTAAATTATTAAGTTTTTATTAGTTTTACGAGATAATCGTATTTAAAATATGAAATTTTAAAATGATATCTCCATACAAAAAAGTGATAAAAAAGCCTGAGAAGATACAAAAATAAATGGTGAAATCTCTCTCTCTCTTTCCCTCTTCATAACTTCAAGGTCAATCCGAAGACAAAAGATGTTATTGAATCGTTAGAAAACTTAGTATTTTATTAAAAGACGTCATTATGCAGCCTTTTTTCAATATTACAATTCGATACAAGAAAAAGCTTTCATTCATCGGTGGCTCACCAGGACCATGTTACATTTAAATAGAAATTTTCTTGAAAACACCCACGGTTAAAAATTTTAGAGTGCAAATAATGATAATAATATTCTATAGCGTATCTATCTCTCTCAGTCGCAGACTGAAATGCAAAACTACAATCGAAACTATCTTCTTTTATGATCTCGCATTTCATGGAAAGTACGAGCAATTAATTTAAATAAAATTTCCATAGCGATTCACAGTGAGAAAGCCCCGAATCGAATGTTCAGTAGGTAGTACGTAAATACATATTAATTTGTGAAAGAATTTTCAATATCATGAATTTAGATTCAACGCATATTTAATATTTGCTTGATGTACCATTAGCTGTCTTCATAAATGATATTTGTTATTTTTATACAAAATGGTTGTGTTTGGAACCAGCTTCAAACATTAAATATATTTTTTCAACCTTGATAAATATTATTTGTTTTAGCACACAAATAATTATTTGGAAAATACTAAAGTTCTATATCTTCCAGGTGTATGTATTGGTTCATATGACGAACTTTTATCTAATAAATTTCCCTAAATACGTCAGATAATAATAATAGTCGTCCTTTCTAACGAATTATTTGTAGATTTGTAACCACTTTTTTCCATGTTTGCTGCCATGAAATGCATTGAAATACGCATTAACACTTTTTACTTTGAATGCGCCAAAAAAAGAATGAAACTAGGCAACCTACATCGCTAGAAATACGGACTGTCGCGAGAAGAATGCAGTCCAAGCAGAATCAAGATGCTGACATTAATAAATAATAATTTAATTCTACAAAAATATGAAGTAAAATAAATAAAGTAAAATGACAAAGTGAGGGACACGTAGAAAGGCTTTCATCCAGGTTTGAAGATAATGATAAAGATGATGATTATTTGAAATAAATTTAGCACTTTTGGATTCCAAAGAGTATTACACGAAGTATGTGTATGTGTACACAACCAACAAAATATTTACAACGAAACGGTGCAGTAACATATTTATGTACTGCACCCTTATAATATTACCCCTACACTGGCAACAAGTTACACTGGGTTACGTCACTATTTTGTTTACCCCATCCGGAGCCCACTTCTAGAAGGAGAGACAACCTGAGCTATTAAGACGAAGCGAAAAACAAAATAAGCGAGATCTCCTTCAAACCGACAACATTTCAATTTAAGTTTAGCGAAGCTTTTCCAGTTACTTTATTCCGAATGATTTATTTCAAGTAAACTACTGTATTTATCAGACTTCTGAGAAAAATTATTTATCGATTTTTATAGCTTCCTCCATGTCATTAACTTCATAACAAACGCATGGTATTCGCTTAGAAATTAAATAATAATCGAAAACATTTTTATATGTTTACTTATTTCATTTAAAGTTTAGCTAATTGATTGTTTCATTTTTCTTTACAGATGAAGCAAATAGATTCTAAAGGTATAATATATTATTTAATAACTGACAGATCATCAAAATAATGTTCAGATTATCAAATTAAATTAAACACAAAAATTCACTTTGTTTAAACCACTGTACTTTTGGTAACATCGACCGGTTTCGGAACCACCGTTCCATCCTTAGGGTAAACTACAATCTTAACACTACAAAATTTGGGCAAATATATTTATTTTACCGTTTTTTTAAGTGTTACTATCGTATGACATTATTTTCATAATTCTTTCAAAGTTTTGAGTGATTTTTTTTTAATTATTTATATTTTTAAACATTATTTCAAGTTTCATGTGTATTTTATAATTGGGGACTTGACAAAAAATTTTCTTGTATTAAATACATGTATTTTCAACATTTCTGAATTTCTCTTTAATTAAAAATATATATGATAAGTGGCCGTGTGAAACCTGCATTCAATAAAGTGCAAAATGGCTAAGAGAGAATAATTATCGTATTTTATTTATATTAGTAGAGACACACCGTCTGTGAACCGTGTTTTTTTTTTTTTTTGATTTGAAAACTGTGATAAAATCAAAATTTAGAATACGTTACCTAACGTCTGCTTCTTAAAAGTGAAAGAAAATCCCTTCTTACATTATTTCTCGGTAGATTGATTTATCTCCCACACAGTTCAATCGGGAACCTTTACAGATCACACGACAGTTGATATTAGTAATATCAGTAATAAAAATTATTTATTGAATTGGCGTTAGCTTTGTGGAATGACATATTATAATTATATATAAATATAGCACTTGTCTAAGACCTTGTGAGTTTATGACTACAGGACTAGTTTCGACAACTACAATTGTTGTCATCAACGGGTAATTATATTAATAAAATTCATTATCTAAGGTACTGATGGAGGTGGGTAGGGTAGGAAAAATTTTAGATTACTCAAAATCAAAAAACATTTTAGAAAAAAGCGGAGTATATGAAATCACATGTGGTGACTGCGATATGAAATACATTGGTCGAACCGCGAGAAATCTTAAAATAAGAATAAAAGAACATCGTCGCGGTCTTGTTAGTAATTATTTTTCAGAATTTTCTAACCACATTATTAACACTTATCACTCTTTCCATTCCCATACACTTAAATTTACTATTACTCCCTGTTAAATATAAAGGCCAAATAATGAACAATCTCGAAAATTTATAAATACAAAAAAAAAATTCAAATAAATCTCTAATCAATAACATAATATTTCTAAATTCTTCACCGCTCCTCACTTTATTCCCGTTAACTCAAACTCCACCCCTAGCTAACCCCCTTCCCCCAAACATAACTCCGCCCACCCCTATTAGTACCTTAGATAATTAATTTTACTCTTATGCTTTTGTTTATATAATCACCCGTTGATGACAGTAACTGGAGTTGTCGAAACTAGTCGTGTAGTCATAAACTCACAAGTAGTCTTGGACAAGTGCTATATTTATATATAATCACTAACAAACATGTCTAAATCAAGTTGTACCTTTAACTCTCCAACAAGCGGTGAAATTCATTTCCAATGTTCTATCTCACTCAAATAGTCCGTCTATCTACTTCACAAAGTGCAAGATTTTGTATTATCGCTTCTTCGTATTACACAACCAGTTCATTAACGAAATGATCTTCCACCAATTTTTTTTTTCTTATTACCTTTAGTAGCAGATAATTGTGATGTTGGATGAGAAGTGGAATAGTGAGTTTCTATAAATCATATAAATCAAATAGCAACATCATCGCAGACATGACCGAAATATCATTCTCTTCATTGAATTGTAAAATTTTATTACACAATTGTATATATTACAAACATTGGTTTGAGGCGAATATAATACGATGAATGCATAAATATATTTTTAAAACAACGAGCCAGAAAATAGTTTTTTTTTATTGCTTCTCAAAGCAACATTTGAGCTAAGATATGCATTCGATATAAGTGACGCTTTCGTACAATCCTGAAATCTCTTTCACTATCATGATGAATACACATCTTTATTCGCAACACATCAATGGTAAAATCTCCGATCTGGATAAAAAAGACGTTTATCTCAATTTTCTCCTTTGTGGCGATTTGCTTTTGAACCTCTCAATGGATAACTAAAAATAATACCGAGATGTTTTCACCCTCTATGCTCTGAAATAGGTACATTTCCAAAGTAAAAAACAGGAGAAATTGAACACAATTATGTCTGCCATGCTACTACGTACATAAATACTCAGCATATGAAATGTCTAAAATTTATAAAAAAAAAAAACGAAAAATTTCGCTGATTTTATATTTGATTTATATACGTCAAATTGCTCTCACAGATACTTTACCTTATTCTGTAAATCATCGCTTTTCTTTGTATTGCGCAAAATTCACTTCACCAATGGATTTATAAGCGCACACCAAAATCTATTCAGCAATTAGAACATATATTTTTATCGTGATTCTATGTACTACTAACCGACGGAATAAGAATATACTTTGCTTGACTCGCGAATTCTCGTAACAATAATGGGTTTTTGTCTGAATTCTTGTTGTGATTTTCCATATTTTAAACAGCTCGACATACTTTAATTTTGGAAACATTAACTTTATTTAGGAATATCACAAATATAAGTAAAATCCAGTATGAATCATTTAATTATGTTAAAATAACTGTCACTAAGGTATACTCTTGCCAATCAAACAAAATATTCAACATTTTTATATTTCATCTAACTAAACTTTATTAATCTATACTAAAAGAACATCTAGTTTTTTTGTAAGTGTAACTTCGAAAGGATAACTTACTTATGAATTATACCTTAGTATTGATGTTAGAAACTCAAAATATGTAGAACAAAATTAACTTAAACTGAATAGCATATATAATTCTATAATGTCCCCTCTTCTATGCTTAGCGACCACACCACCACACCCACCCGACTCTAATCTCCCTCCCACTCCTCAAGTAAGTTTAATATAAGTATCATCACTATCTATGTAACATCACAACATAAGATAAAACGTTTTAATTATTATAAATAATATATTGTAAAAGTAAACGATGTTTTTATTTTAAAATATAATTTAAAAATAACCTTTCACAAAGTTTCACGACAAAGTAACTGCCACACCTCATCAGTTAATGCTAAGAAATTAAATCAAACAGTTAAAACGACATTTACACCATTCTATTATTTTTTCGCGTTTCGTATTTTATATCAACCAATTTCAAAGTGATTACCACTTCGTAGGTGTAAATATTAGGTCCTTACATATGAAATTGGCGTTTAGTATGGGAGGAACATAAAGCCGATTTTTTTATTATAATATATTTATTTAATCAAAGTATGTACCATTGCTATCTATGCACTTTTGCCATATCATTGGTAGTTCATCGATCCCTTTACTAAAAAAACAATTCGGACGGGAATCAATAAAATCTTTGAAGGCGGTTTGGACTGCTCCATCGGAGTTGAATTTTTTCCTTTGCAAGAAGTTATCCAAATTTCGAAAAAAATGGTAATCTGTTGGGGCAAGGTCCGGAGAGTACGGTGGATGTCTTAGACATTCCAATTGAAGCTCCTCTAATTTGGTAGCCGTCTGTTGTGCAGTGTGTGGTCTAGCGTTATCATGAAGCAGCCGTGGCCTAGAGCGATTAACCAGCCTCGGTTGTTTAGCAGCTAGCTTTTCATCATGGTTTGCAGTTGCTGACAATAGACATCTGCCGTAATCGTCTGGCCAGATTTAAGAAAGCTGTAGTGAACGACACCAGCACTAGTCCACCAAACGCTCACAAGTAACTTTTTTGGAGTCAATGTTCGCTTGGGGCATGGTTTGGCTGGTTTGGCAGGGTTCAGCCATTGCGATGAGCGCTTCCGATTATCGTACAGGATCCACTTTTCATCACAGGTAATGATTCGATTTAAAATCCATTCAGTATTGTGCCGGTTGAGTAATGCAACGCAGCAGTCAACGCGCGTTTGTTGATTTGCTTCACTCAATTCGTGAGGTACCCACCTTTCAAGCTTTTTCACCTTACCAATTTGCTTCAAGTGGATTAAAACAGTTTTATCACTAACACCGCAGCCTGCAGCTAACTCGGATGTGGTTTGAGATGGATCCGCTTCCACAATAGCCTTCAATTCTTCATTATCAACTTTGGTCTCCGGCCGTCCACGGGGCTTGTTCTGCAGGTCGAAATTTCCAGAACGAAAACGTTGGAACCAAAAACGCACTGTGTTTTCTTTTGCGGCACCGTCGCCATACACATCATTAATCCTTCGAGCCGTTTCTGCAGCACTGGTGCCACGGTGGAACTCGTACTCGTAAATAACGCGATATTTCAAGTTTTTCATTTTGTAAACTGAGTGACGCAAAGAAAAAAACAATTGAGGAAAAAACAAATGAATTATAATTTTCAAAACACAAATACATGAGTAAATAGCTGTATAAATTTGGATTTGGAATTCCTAACCAAAGAGAAGATTTTTGAGATCAAATTTGCCAGTACGGCAAAACGCCAATTTCATATGTAAGGACCTAATATAATGAAACCTTCACAAGTATCTATTTTTTCCTGATTTCATTTATCATTTTAAGTAAAAGCAATCATTGAAAATCTGCAATATGGACCCGAACTCTTTTTATATATTAAAAATACACCAACATCATTAGCGATATTTAGGCCAACCGCACACATGCTCTCCAAGCATCCCTGTATTGAATTAAACCTCTCTACTTTTTTTTTATTATTTTATTTTTTATTTTAGGGATCTCAACAGTATACAATTTATTATAATAATACATAACGTATTGGATAATTCATAGACCAATTATAGAGATCCACGGCATAAAATATTAAGTCAAGCAATAAAGAGAACATATATTAAATAGAGGGATAGGAATGGGAATTAGAGGGGGAAGTGGAGTGAGGTGTATGGGATTGTGGCTGAGTGGAGTGCATGTGTATTTTGTACGTGACGTTGTATACAGATATGGGGGTATGTGCAAAGAGTGATGAGAGTTTGGCTGTGGTGTGTGTATGATGATGGTCGGTCTCAGTTAATCCGGTGAAGATATAGAAACAAGTAATATAAGCGATTTAAATACATACATATATCTTACTTATATAATATTTTGTATAATAAATAATATATAATAAATAAATAAATAAATAAAAAATAAAATAAAATAATAAAAAAAACTTAAACTGCAATTTATCTGCATCTTTCTTCTTCACATCCACCCATCTCAAACTTTTGATTTATTGGAAGATTTGCGGTTTTTCAGAACATTACCAGATCATTTGAGTCTCTTAGATCAAAAATTTATACTTAAAAGTGTATTTAAAATATGACATAATATATTATCACCCAATCCTAAAACAAGAAGAACTAAATACAATCAAGTGATTATTTGGCTGCATGTAGATTTGGAATGCCTTAGAATTATTAAACATTACTAGAAAGATTTAGATTACAATGATCTTACCGGAAAGTTAGCGAAATAAAATTTTCTACGTGAATGTCGACATAACCTCTATCCAGTTCAGTTTATTGTGACAGTTCTGCGATTCCATAGAAACGAATATCAGAGAAAGCGAACGGGCGCGGGCGCGAATATTGAGTGTTCCACAGACGGGCGAATAATCTAGCAGATGAATATAAAGTGTTCCACAGGCATTTATTTGTGGCAGGTGTGTGAGGGGAGCCACCGATATGACAGATGCGGTGGCTGAATTTAGATGTACGTGTATTCGCGAAGGCACAGTGTGACTGTACATCTCTGCCGAAAATGTAACAGCCAGTCTGGCGTGCAGCAAGTGAGCGCGGAAGGCGAGTGGAGGAATGTGTGCGTGAGGCTGATGAGTATTGCGATACAGGATGGGATAGAAATATGTACTCACATTTGACTAGAAGTTTATTGCAGGCACAGTTACTTTACAAGATATAATATTAGCGATACAATATGTCGGAGAGCGAGTCACTTCGTGGTGTCGCGGGCGCCGGTCGAGGAGCGATGGTGATGGCGCCTCAGCTTTCGGTTGGGCGCTAATCCCTCGAGCGTGATTGGCCCGTTTGGGACGCTCGAGGGACGAGAAGTTCATGCTGGCCTGGCACGCCTCAGAGCGGTGCTCCAGTTAAATTTGTGTTTAATGATTTTTTTTGATTGAATAAAACTATAATTTATTTCAAACGTTTCGTAAGTCTCTCACTGCCGCGATCCCGTAACAAAATTGAAGTTATTTTGTATCTGCTGTACAAAAACACATAACACTTATCCAGGGAAGCATCGAAAGATCGAAACTATTGATTTCACTTCCAGAAAGGTCTCTGACGCTTGTTAAATATAAGGTGATACCTCCGTGTACCTTTATATGCTGAACGCATGCAATAAGACAGATCCTGACAATTTTTACTATGCTAGTTGAGTAACATTTTTGACAGCCGCAATTCCCTGCTGCTATCTTCACGTTCTTCACCAGTAAGTCTTTATTGAATAAATACAGTGCAAACAGTTCAAATGAATTTATATCTTCCTTCCTGCTGACATCTATGTTCTCAAAAAACTATTATTCGATACTCGGAACACTGGAACACGGTTGGTCATGGAAACAATCATACTTTTAAAAATTTTACTCGGATTGAAACATTTCGCCATGTAATTTATATCCGAAATAACTTGACAGGTAAAGCTGGACTCGCTTGAGAATTTTAAATTTTATGATTGCCTTGCACAAAAATGCCCTCCATTGCAAAACTACTCGTCCGCGTTTCGACATCGCGGATTTCTCTTTGCACTCATAAATAAATCCATATCGATGCTGTTCACAAATAAATGAGAGAGATAAAAACAATAAAGTTTACTCCATCCCTAAACAAAGTTTGGCATTTTCTCGAAAATTTTCCGTACTAGGAGAAACTGAAATAAATCAAAACTTTACTGTTTAAACTTTAAACCTGCACAATGAAGATATTCGATGACAAAGGGAGCCGAATACTCCGGGAGGTTTCTTGGAATATTTTGCGTTGAGGAGATAGCTTTCAGATAATATTTGTTAAAGTTTCGTGTATCTATTTTAAAACAGTAAAGGTTGTGACCTTATACTGTAACGCTAAACTGCTGTAAAGTATTTATGAACTCTTATTATTTCACGTTCATTATTTATAACTCTGAAATGAGGAAAGCAAAAGATATTATCTTTCTTTTGATTGACAATTATTTTTCATATTTGTATAATTTAAAATAAAAACGTGCAATTTTTATATCTCAAACCACTTTTAAAGTTTACAAAATTAGTTAAATATGCTAGCTTAGTGGTAATTTAATAAAACTCACGTATCCTAAGGATGTATTGAGTGAACAGTATCCTGATCATATAATCTATTTTACACGGTTGTAATAAATAAGTATGTCACAAAACAGGCAAAACTGGAATGATTTTAGAGCATTTCTGTTACATTACATTTCAGACTATATATATTTTCACAATTCATATTATGACACATTTTTACATAAGTTTATAATACCCCACTAGGTTAAACCTGTTCTGGGTCGGTTATAATTAACAATTTAATACTTTATGATGTAATGCAATGCTTCATAAAATCAATGTAATAGAAATGAAACCTGAAAACATTAAAACCTCTTTTGATCTAAATAAAATTAAAAAGTGGTTAAAAAATTCAGAAAGAAATTATGCTGAGAAGGTGATCCACCCATGATTCAATATTTTATATTTTTATTCTTTTATACAACAACTCTTTTGACTATATTATTGTAATACAAATAATACAACTGAAAAATTAAATGATAATTGTGTATTTCTCTTAATTTTATTTATTTATTTCGTATAGATATTACGGGATTCGTTTCCTTAAATAAATGAAAAATATATTTTAGATATATATTATTAAATATATTTTAAATAAATAAATTTCAAAGAGTACACATAGAAGACTGCAACCCTATCACTCAATGCTTCCACTGCCAGAAATTTAGCCATACGGCATTAAGATGCTTAAACAGGACCCAACCACCGACATGCCGCCATTGCGCAGGAGACCACACGGAAACAAGCTGTCCAAATTCAAAGGAGAAACCTACCTGCAACAACTGTCAAACACAAAATCAACGATTTAACATGAAATATTTAACCGACCACAAAACTGACAACCCACATTGCGAATACAAGAAAAAAATGTTAGAACTAGCAAAGGACAAAATTGAATACGAGTGAGTGACAAAACTCAGAAACATTTTTGTTACTAATTCTAATGCTTTACTATTTACTTTATTTATTAAAGACAATATTAACAAAAGAAAGGAACGACGAGTTGGTGTTCCAATCTTTAGAACATGTATATGCATACCATTCTTTCGCTATAAATTAAAAAAAAGCTATAAATTAAATTAAATTAATTTTCAAATTTCAATAATGAATGATTTCATTTTAAATTCCATAAATAAAAAAATCAAAATAGACGAAAAAAATTTTCAGACGACAACCAATACAAACCATATAATAGAATCAAATCCCGACAGTAGCCTAATAATTATTCAAATGAACATTAGAAGTTTGCAAAAAAACTTCGACGAATTTCTTACAGTTGTTGCTAATTCTTTAAATAGGCTGGACGTTATAGTGTTAACAGAAACGCACTCGTCGCGCGACGTTAACTTTAGCATTCCAAAATATACATACTATGCAACCGATAAATTTATAAATAAAAATAGTGGAATAGGGATTTTTATTTCAAATATATACACAGTAATAAACTTCGAAGAAATTAAAGTCAAAGATGTTAATATCCTACACTTAAAAATAAAATACAAAGGTAATTTATTTAATATCTTAGCAATATATAGAACGCATCTATCACTAATAACTACCTTTATAGAAGAGTTAAGAAATATATTATCAAAATTAAAATACGAAAATGCCATTATATTAGGAGATATAAATCTAAATATAGCTGACTACTACTTATGTGATAATAAAGATAATTATTTAAATATGCTAGCAGAATTAAACTTCATGTCACGTATAAACGGATATACAAGAAATATAAAAAATCAACGACCATCTTGCATTGTAACATTCCAGACATAAACAAAATTGTTTCTGGTATCATTCACACTGAAATTACAGATCATTACGCTACTATATTCAAATACAAATACAATTTAATTACAAACCTTCAAGCAACGATTACAGCTCCTCAAACAAATTACAAATTACAAATCCACAGATCACTGACATATCAATTCCAAAAACAACATATACAGAGAATAAATTGGAAAAATTCTTACCTACCACGATTGAAGAAATTGAACAAATTATTACATCTTTAAAAAGTGGATCAGCACCAGGCTATGACGGATGCACGGGTAATATCTTAAAATTTATCAAAAAACAAATATCTAAACCTCTAATGCGTATAATAAACCTAAGTATAGAAACTGGAATTTTTCCGTCAAACTATAAACGAGCCATTATATCTCCTGTATTTAAATCGGGCAATCCGGAGGAAACTACTAACTACAGACCAATATCTCTTATATCAAATTTTGGAAAAATTAGAGAAAAAATCGTTAAGAAAAGAATACTTCACTTTCTCAAAATAAACAAAATAATCTATAACAACCAATTTGGTTTCATGGAAAATAAAAATACGCAAGACGCAATAGCTCAATTAACAAATACTGTCCAAGAATCGCTAGACAAATCTTTTAAATGTATTGGTATTTTCGTGGACCTAAGAAAGGCTTTTGACAGTGTCTCACATAATAAACTAATATCAAAATTAAAATCTGTTGGTATAAAAGGTACAGCTCTTAGCTGGTTTCAAAGTTATCTACATGAAAGACAACAATGTGTAAAAATTAATGAAACTCTAAGTCAACCCCTAACCAGCGACTTCGGTATACCCCAGGGGATAGTTCTAGGCCCATTGCTATTTATAATTTACGTTAACGACATCTTCAACTTAAAACTGAACGGAAAAATAATATCAGACGCTGACGATACTGCGATCATCACGAAAGGAAGCGACTGGGACACAGTTAATACACAAGAGAACAATACGCTAAAATTATGGTTTAACAACAACTTACTCTCCTTAAATTCCGACAAAACTTACTTTATTCCTTTTTCAATAAAAAAACCGACAATCCCTTCAAATTTACAAATTATTGTACATGACACCAACTGCAAAAAAACTAACTGCAATGACAAATGCTCAACCCTAGAATCTAAAAGAGAAAGAAAGTGTAATAATAGACCAACACCTAAAATGGCACAGCCACATTAGCGAGTTGGTCAAAAGAATAAGGAAATGCATATATATGTTCATAAGATTACGTAACACACTAACCATAGATAATTTAAAAATGGTTTATTACGCTTCTGTCCATGCACCACTCCAATATGGAATCATTGGATGGGAAGGGGCGTATAATAACATCATAAACACAGTGAAAGTAATCCAAAGATCAATTATAAAAGTAATATTAAAAAAAAGAAAAACCTTCTCTACACAATAACTTTTCTCTAAATTCCAAGTTCCAAAATTAGAGAATGTTTACAAAAAAACGTCAATTATACAACTAATTAAAGAAAACATAACTGCTAAATTTGAAAAAAACACATCATTAAGATACAAAAATAATTTTAAAATCCCAAAATATAATACCAAACTGTGTCAACAAAACTACATATACTTGGGCATAAAAATACTTCAATAACCTACCTACAGATATTAAGAAAATCGATGACTTACAACAATTAAAGAAAAAAATAAACCAACACTTTAGATCGATACAATTTGACAATGCATAACAAGACATATAGCTAAGGAACAAATAAGCCAAATCCAAAATAAACTAATAAAGTGTAAGCCCCTCACCAAGCAATTTTGGTGTTGATTATAATTAATAGATTTTATTTAGCTTTTGTGAATGCACAGAAGTAGCCCATTTGTAATCCACAGTTTTATCTTTTCGTATTTAAGTGAATAATTAACAATTTTTCAGAAATATTGCTGATGTGATTTGAAAAAATATCTAAAAATTTCTGAAATTTAGTGTTACAATCGGTATCTGTATACACTGGTAGCCAATTCTGGGTCTTAAGACTTTCTTGGAATTAGGATTAATTATCCTCTTAACAAAGTTGTTTGTATAACTAGAGATCTTTTCACTGTCAGTCAAATTAAGCAACAATATTCAGTGATCAGAAATAGAGTTTTGATATACTATAGGAACACATGCTTTATGTTATCTACACATAATATGATGAATACAAGTACTGGTCGTAGAAATTACACAGGTAGGACTATTGATCAGTGATTTAAGTCCATAGTAAGTTTATAAATCCAGGTAGTTATCTGCTTGATTATGATTATAATTATTTAGTATATTTATATTCAGGTCTCTGTTAAGATTAAATTCTTGTAGTTATGATAAAGAAAATGCGTTTTGTCAAAAGATTCCAAGAACGATGTCAGATTTCGCATTGAGAGTGTTCTGTATATGGTTAACACTCTTATACTACTTTTAATACAGACGCTAATACAGTAAGCTTCTTCTTTTCTTTTTATTTTCTAATGTAATTATTATATATAGCTTTTTATTTCCTTTGATGTAAAAGGCACATCTTGTTTAATATAGATAATCACTTAATCATTTTGTGACTTATTTAATTTAGTGTGAACTAACATTAATTTAAATAGGCTGTACATAATGGTTTAAGGTGTTTGATAATGGCCTTACAAGCCGAAACAGCTGTAACACATAAAAATACTTAACCCGTAGAACTTAATAATAATATTTATTAAAATTTAATTTATTTTAAATTTCGCTAAAAATAAAAAAAATGTACATAATGGCGTACATAATGGCGGTACATAATGGCGTTCTAGTGCCAACCCTTATGTATGGAAGTGAAGCCTGGAATTGGCAAAAGAGGAATGAAAGTAGACTGAATGCGGTGGAAATGCGGTCACTAAGACGCTTGTGCGGAAAATCTTTGGTCGATAGAGTGAGAAATGAACAAATTAGAAGTGAATGCAATGCTAGCTGTAGTGTGGTAGATAGAATAAAGAAAGGAGTGCTGAGATGGTTTGGTCATGTGGAACGTATGAACGAGGAAAGGATGGTTAAGAAAATATATGAGGCGAATGTTGAAGGCAACAGGAATAGAGGGCGTCCGCGAAAGACCTGGCACGATCAGGTACTACAAGTATTTGAGGATGGCCCTGTTAAAAGCTGTAACAACCGTAGAACGTGTATGAGAAGATGTATGAATGTGGCCGAAGCAAAACTGGTGTGCCAGGATAGAAGAGTGTGGCGTTCAATCCTCTCTGCCTACCCCTGCAGGGAAACGGCGTGATGGTTAGTTAGTTAGTTAGTTAAATAGGCTACAAAACGTAACAGCTAATAGTGGCATATCCAGGGATAAATTTTGGTAAGTAATTGTCCCCGATCCGACCCTCAGTCAGAGTAGTAAGATCAAAGTTCACTTTTATCTTATTTAGAAGTAAGAGGAACTCAGCAAATTTTTTTTTTGATACTTTTAATGTTTAGAGTTAACATTTTTAAGGAAGAATTACTAGAAA
Source organism: Agrypnia vestita (assembly GCA_016648135.1). Taxonomy (NCBI): domain Eukaryota; kingdom Metazoa; phylum Arthropoda; class Insecta; order Trichoptera; family Phryganeidae; genus Agrypnia; species Agrypnia vestita. Next base: position 71,723 of record JADDOH010006491.1, read on the forward strand.
GAGTTATATTGTTGTATACAATTAAACAAAAAAAATCAGAATGTTTTGAATTTGTCCAATTTTTTTTTCAGAACACGGTACTGGATTTTTGTCATAGAGACATCATTAATCAATATATATTATAGATGTTTCTCAGAGACGAAAATATATTTTTATAGGAAAGTAGGTGTGGAAGTCTTTGGGTGTTCATAGGGCTTACGACCATTGTACGGTTAATATTTCTGAAATAATTCGGCTAAGAATCTCATTACACATATGAAAGATATTGTTAAAAAATTCCAATCATGAAAAATAGACATCTCAATAGTAACGTCTGTGCTTATTAAAGGGGAATGAAAAAGCTTTAGATGCCGGTCACGCTAAGGATTAGTACAACACATATACGGAAGAGGTTGTAAAATTTAAATATATACAACTTCCAAAAATTTGATAGACATGGTATTCTATCAAGGGTGGAAATGGCTATCATTACATTGTGTTAAGTAATCACTTAAGCCAACTGTACGATAGATCGTAAGCCCTATGAACATCTAAAGACTCCCATATCTACGTTCCCATAAAAATATAATTTCGTCTCTGGTCTACAAAGACCCACATTGTTCATGGTATTCACTCATTCTATCTTACAAACATAGCGTGCTTAGTTTCAATTTAATATTACTATAAAAACTGCAAAAATAATATGATAATAAAACATTCCAATGTGTTTATTATTTTTTTTTAATTATGCTAGGTTAATGGATTATACAATTTTTGTATTTGTTACGTTTTACTTGCATTTTTTTTACCTGTATTACATGTTATCTGCCGAAATCCCCCGAACATAAATATCATGATATCCAAACCGTCTTTCCCACTATAGTGTACATGGAGAGGAAACATTTCCGGTTTGATACTTTAACCTTAAGTCTGGCGGTCGCCGGCTCTTGTCTATAAATATTAACCTTTCTACCTTAGTGAACACCACCACACAACAAATCCTCTTTTCTCTCAATAGTTAGTTACACCCACGACGCCCACGTTTTTTAATTGTTTTTGTTTTTTCATAATTTTTACTAAGTGCCTCCGCCGTAGATCAGCATCAGTTCTACAGTTATTAGTTTCATAATGGAGACAAACCGCGCCATTAGCGGAGACGTCTAAAATCGTAATGGCTCTTATTCTCGGACAGCTCGGGTGCCTCGTTTAATGTAATATATATGTCTCATAAGAACCATAATCATCGCTTTTAATACGGCCGTTTACAATGGGACTGTCCATTACTTGTACTCTGCGCCTCCTTAATGATAAGTGGTGTGCTGATAGCGGCCTTCCGGAGCGCGGAGGTATCGGCCACCCTCGGGACGTCGCGAGCTGCCACTTGCCAACACGTGGGGAGGACGTGTGAAGGGATGTTTTAAGGAGAATTATACTCTTTTTAGTAGCACATTTTAAGTTTCATCGAGTGGACAGGCTTGAAAAATTGGTACCTGGTACTATAAAAATTGCTCTTTTCGAAAATTTTCACCAAAGAATCTTTATAAAGCAGGTAATCTTATTTTCTCTATATCTAAGGACAGTCTAGATTTTGCAGGCACACGGCAGCCTTTAGAGCAGCCATACTCAACCTGCGGCCCGCCAAGCTTTTATGTGCGGCTCGAAACACATTCATTATCAGGAACATATCTTGAATGTGAAGTGAATATATCTTGAAATACACGCGAACAAAAAGACAAACTCCTGTCATTTTACAACCGGCGATTTCTATGGTTTAAGAACGAATTTGTTATTTCAACCATAGATAGTTTCAATCACAGAGTTTAAGTTTTGCGTTTGTCATACAATTTTTTAGCCGTTCTTTTAGTAATCCTCGTATTCCACATTCATCCATTACTATCAGTAAAATCTCGTGTGTCAAATGTTTTTTTGAAATCTTTAAATATTATTTCAATTTTTTTAATTCCTTATATTTGTTTCGCCGCCGTACGTGAACGTGGAAATGTCTCGGAAGTGAAAATTAACACACTTCCCGCCATCCAATCGAACTGAAATTTTGCGCGTCGACTTGACGCCGGCGTCGCTTCGGGTCGAGACAACGCATTTTGACAACTTTGTCGGTTGATGATTATTGTGGTTTTTTAGATTTTCGCGAAAAAACTCGTCGACCGAGAGCTCGATTCTAAAATTTTCAAGTTCCTCAGACGGGCGCAGCCGCCGACGTTTTTAGGAAATACTTACGTCGCGGGACGTGTGTCCTCCTGAGAATTGAGTCGAATTTCACATTTTGATCATTAATTTTAACCACTTAAATCCGACCATTTTAATTCGAAAAACTATTAAATTTTTATTATTACTCTCTCCCTACCTCCCTCCCAGCGGGAGGGAGGTAGGGAGAGAGTTCTCAAAAACAAAATTTTATTTTCATTTTTAGACTCTTTTTATTATATTTAATTAAACATGGTATTTAAGAAAAAATCTAAAATATGAATAGTGCAAAATCCGACCGTCTTTCTTTTATATGATGGTATTTTGCATCCTTCTCTTTTTCGCGGTGTGACAAAAATAAAACCCCTTTTTTGGCATCTTTTATGCGATGTTTCTGTGACTGTTTGCGTAGTTTGAATGAAATTCAAGAATCGAGTATTATGTTCGAATAAAAGTTAGAGGCGCCATCTTTTGTTTATTTTTCGTTTTTTTACCCCCTCCAGTTTTTTTGATATCACCCAAAATTTTCTGTTTTTTTAATATTTCGGTTGAAAAAAATCGTAGCGAGGTGCGACAACTTCTTACATGTAGAGCGCGCCAGGATTATAGATTTTTTTCCGAATTGCGTATCCACGGAACGGCGTTCGTTTTAGAGCTTTTTTTTGCCGTTTTTTATATTTTTGTATGCTGCTCTGCGGCGCGTTGGCCAATTTTACATGTAAATATCGCAATCTATAGATCACTAGTGCCGCTATCGAGTGTGCTGAAAATAAACGTTACGAAGTAATGCACTTCAGAATTAAAATCGCTTTCATTCGGTTTTTCACAGTTTCAGCCGCTGCTCCTCGAGGGGTGGCTGTATTCTCCATATAAAAATCACGATTTGTAGAGTTTTTATTTTCCAACATTTTGGCGTTTTTAATTTTTTTTATATTTTTTTCGCAAAGTAACAAGCAAAAACAGGTTTATTTTAATTTTTTTTTCAAACGATATTCATTTTTTCTCCAAGATGCTAAGAATGGCGCTCGAATGGCTGGCTTCCTGTATAATCACACTTGGGTGACGTCATTATGATAAAGCAGTATAGGCGAAAATTAATCGTTCCTAGAAGCATCCATGCTATACAGAGAAGAAGTTTGAATGACATCAAATGAAAAATTCTGCATACAGATCTTTTTCTTAGTTTTTATAGGTTAAATTATATTACCATTCAAATAATTTACACAATATTTTAACTATTTTAATACATTATGGCTTTGCGGTTTCCTGCCACAATGTGGTCTATGCAACTCTGGACGTTATTTCCTTTTATAATTTTAGCCCCCGTTACGTCTGTAATAAGGTGTTACAATCCGTACTTATAAATCATATTATCGTATGTGTTTGTTATTGATATAATATTAATAATATTCATTTATCAATTCTCTATTATTATTCTTAGTTTAAAGCCTAATAAGATAGTATAAAAACTTAAGAAGAACTCAATTTTGGATTATCTCAATAGAAATCTTAATGTCAATTCCACATAAGCATACGGTATTTTTACTTAGCGTAATTTGGCCGAACCCTAAGTCAATACGAACATTTAATACACCAGGAAAAGAACTTCCCCGGAGGGTGTTACAGCTGGCACCGCGCCCTGAGTATCTATTGTTTTCCTCCCCGATTTCCCCCTTATAAATAATTGAATCCTCCTCTTCCTTCGGGTATATTGACGGACATAAATAAGTTACATTTCGGTCCCGCCTGTGTGAAAATAGTCAACATATAAAATATGGATTTGCGCGCCATTGTCGCAAGGAGAAATATAATGTCACCTGAGAATCGGATAGTTGCGCGCTGCTTGACATTTATTGTTCAATGGATGGTTTACATCACTTGAACATTCATCTTTGTATTGGTTTTTCATTTTTTATAGTACCTACTTAGATTTTTACAACATTTTTAAAAAAATAAAACACGTTTTATTCTTAGGTTGCAATTTTAGAACACAATTCTTTGATTATTTTAAGGCCTCAACAAATCTGTACGATACTTTTTTCAAGCGGAAAATGCATCTGTGGTGTACGCTCTATACTGTCATTTTATTTCCTTAGAAGGCCTTTATTTTTCATTTAATCTGCGTCACAGGCAGACTACATTATTCTTACTACTTTTTCTTTTCGGTTTTTTTTTTCAGTCAATTATTAAAGCATTAATGAAAAATAATTATTTTTTAATGATTTCATTGTCAGACTTAGTTGTTACTTTTAATATTTTATAAAAATGTACACACTGTACACCACATTCCTTTGAATTCAAAGAGGTTTGTTTAACAGAAATATTCCGAATTTAAGAACTAAACAATGTTGTTAATTAAACTAGTGTGCGCTGTTCTAATCTAATCTATTGTCCATTACAGCTTGATGGCTCGCCCATAGTTTTGGTATCACAATATAGATTAACTGGGACCAGAGACAAAGGGAGGAACTACCAGTATTCACTTAGTACCGGCCGACCCATTTTGATGGAAAGGGCGGCTCTGGTTTTGTCTGATGACTGCCCCCCTATTGCAGGATACCGCCCAAAATGAGAACACCGCCCGTGTGGTTTAACTTGGCCCAAAAGGTTTAAGCTTACAGTGTTTTTTGTCTCATTGATTAGTTTTACCGGCTCCGGATAAGCCCTTATTGAAGGAGAGAACAAATATATAAAGGTTCATGGAAGGTAGACGTGACTGGAGGTGAGGTAGATCGAACAAGATTTACAAATAACGAATCTCTTATTTATGTTTGTTGGGGCACTTTAGGGGTTGATGTTAATACTTGTGACGCTAAACTTGGTTTAAAATTACAATATTTATTTTATTATAATACCTACTACAAAAGTGAAAATCAATTCACAAAAACATGTTATTAAATAGAAGAGACATTTTGATTTTGAATTGTTTCATGTATTGTTATATTGTATTGTTGATTTGTATTTGAGTTTTTAAGATTTACGTATTTAATTTATATGTATGTATTCTGGTGTTTATAATGTCCAATTTATATAAATATCGATGCACCTAAAGACAAATGTCCATGTGATGTTTTGTGGGTCTGATATGTGAAAATAAGAAAAATGATAAATAAACAAATAAAAAATAATTAAAGAGAAAAATGCTATATTTATGTTTCAATTTTGAGAATTAACTGTAAAATAGATTTCTGCTAACTAAAAAACGCCATAAATTTTTCAGTTCCGTACAGTAGGTAAATTTCACTTATTTTCACTTCACAAAATGAAGTTTTACAGGCTCGTCATTGTACGCTCATCGGTGCTAAGCGAACATTAATAGATGTTTTCATGAAAAACGAGTATTTTAGTACTAGTATAATAACATCAATTAGTAAAATTTTTTGATTAAATGAACTATTTAATAATTAAATACTTTTTATGCTTTAATTTTAAGAGAAATATTGTCACCATTCCTTGGATATTATAATTCCACAAGGAACTAGGGCCTGTTGGAATGGCTAAAAAATAAAATGTAATGATTGTGTAGTGCATGCACAGTTAAACTGAAATAATGGTAAAATTTAACCAAATCGTTAAAAAAAATAACATTATGTTGCCGAATTATACGTTTGCTGTTGAAAAGAATATTTTTGTATTACTTATAGCTTTAGAATATATTATTTAATATAATATAAATTTATTTATTTCCTCCAAGGTTGATATTTTAAGTTTATACGTATTTAAATTCTTCAATCTTATAAACTGAACCAAATTAAATGTTCATCTCCGCGATCAGCGAAACACAGAAAACTAAATTTTTATATTTTGTTTGATTCTACCAGAAGTGTCCTCTCACAATCAATAAATAGGTCTCGGCTAGTTTTATTGCATTCAATTTAATACAGATAATACAAGTCAAAATTTGGTTACTAAAGTGCCTTAAGAAACTCCTATTAAGCAACCAGCTGTTACCTGTAAAAAATAACGGTACTTACATGCCGATTCCTAAAAAAAAGTATTTACTTATTTATAGCCGACACCCATGAAACAGTAATAAGGGGTTTATCAAAATATTTGAATCCTTTTTTAGTATTTCCCCGGCATTAAATGGCCCCTACTATTTTAAACCCTGGCGATGGTGTGTGCGTAAAACTATCGTGACAACATAATTAGACTATTAATATTGTAAATAAGATATATATCAAAATAAAATAAGAAAAAAGATTCCGGTACCGGGAATGGAACCCCTGGATGGGAGTGGGAAATTCTACCACTACACCACCCAGGAAATGCCATCGACTGTAAAGAAAATGTTTATAAGCCCTTAGTGTACCTAAAGAAAATATATTTATATACGAACGGACAGACAAAGAAAATATTATAATTGGGATTATTATTTTTGACGTGGTTACAATATATAATATATTTTAGAAATTTTGTATTTAACCCTTATATGTTACTACCCGGCTCGACTTCAGATTCAAATAATTTCATTCATAAACGCCGGATGTTTTTATCAATTTGGATCCCCATTATTTGAATTATTTGAAGGGAGGGAAATAAGGGGAAGACGAACATTCCAATGAGAAATAGTGACCTTCTAAGGAGCTATTTGAACACTGTCTAAATATCAATTTGTGAGGTACAAAAAAATGTAGGTACGGGGGGACGTACATGCAGGTTGAGTACTCGGGTAACTTGGTAGCAAATAGAATGAGAAATTTCGGGTAGTAACACAACAGTTAAGTAATTGAAGGTGGTGACATTTATTTGTGGAAATCCATTTTAACAATCACGAATTTTTTCACTAAAATAGTGAAAAAAACAAAGAAAATATTTTTATTCCAAATTTTTATTTTGTATTTGATTACAAGGTTTTCTTATTTTAAGATACTGTCTAGGTCTAGATAGTCTATTGAAATCAGTCAAGTTATATAGGCGTGTTAGAACGTGTTAGAACCTGTAAATTGAATTCTGAATAGGTTACTGTATAAATCGTTAGCTTTTCTAATTATTTAATTTCAAATTTCAAGCAATCACTTAAAAAAATCCATTTCATATGAGCATACAGAAACGGGCGCGTGCAGTGAGTACATTGAAGCATGACTTTTATGTAAATATATTTTGAGAAGAAAATCATTGAATATTTATCTGACATAATATAATGATATATTAAAATCTAAGGAATATGATAATAATTCTGATAGAAATATTTTAGAACTGCGAATTTATTGACATATCTCATACTATGCAATTTGTATTTTTAAATAGTAATTAACGTGTTTTTAATAAAAAACGTTTCGTAAAAATAGTGGATGAAAATTCAAAGTGCTGGAGGAAATACGATATATTGTATAAAATCATCTTTTTATATGAATAAAAAGCATTTTAAAATCATCGTAAAACGTAAAAACTTCTTGCAAATATATACATTTATAACTTTAATAATATTGAATATTTCTTAATTATTTTAGCACCGTTTTATGGTCATAATGACGAAAAAAAGTTTCTAAAATGAATATTTTTATATATTACTGAATAGTAAAATAACTTATTCAGTAACTAATAAATATTCAGGTGACTCTTGATGATTTCTAAGTCACTGAAAACGATTTTTTTGTCCGCGGTCTGTCGATTAATTCTTATATTTTCCTAATTATTAAGAACAAAAGTTCTATCTAATTATCGTCCTAAAACTTCGTAGTTAAGTCTATACATTTTGATATAAATAAATACTAAAATTCACATTTTCGAAAAAAACGCCGAAATATGTTTTTGCAGCGAATGTCGAGCCTTAAAATCTTTGCGAGGTTATTTATTATATATTATTATTAACACAACGAAAACATAAACAGGGTTTCCAAAGTACCGAGAAAGTCTTATGACGCGTTAAATATTCATTCAACTCGGTAACCAATGTGTTCAGAATATGAGATTTAAGTTATTTTCATAAAATTGTACATATATACATTTACGGAATTTTAATTAGTGTACAATGAGAAGTTATTCCCTCGATTTATTATAATATTCAAACCCACGTGATGTTAGATAAACCGCGATCTACTTTAGATTATAAAGTTTTCAGTGTTTGGTTAAACTTTATGCAGGTTTGATATTATACCATGATCTTAACCAATTTGTGCAGCAAAGTTTTACTGCCTCACTATTGAAACATTCCCGAAGAGCTCCGTGGTTTTTGAGATACATTTTTGGTATAATTTAATTTTCTTTAAATCTAAAACAGATTATTTTCATTCAAAAATAAACAATTTTTATTTTTATTAATAATTTTATATGATTTAACCATTGTACCTAAACTCGATGGTGTATTTAATTTTTTACTATCGTCTCAATTTTTTGAGAAAAATAGGAAAAAAAATTAATATATAGATATTTAAAATAAATTAAATGTTTTAATATATTATACTGGATTATCCGCTGCACGACTACGCATGCAATTTAGCCTGGTGGTAGATTCACTGATGATTAAGTAACGAAGAAGAAGAAGACGGACTCACTGGTGGTTGAGTAACGAAGAAGAAGGTTGGCGGTAAACACTGCGCGCCGAGCTCCCCTTTCCGTCTACACCCCGGTCGCGAAGATCGGACTGCGCGTTCGGGAGTAAAGGCCGGAAACGGGTCCGAAATGTTCGAAATGGCCTCGCAAAGGCCAAATGGGTCGCACAGACAGACGGCGACCGCCGCGCGGTCGAAGCAACCGGAGTATCCGCTGCGCAACCGAGATGATCGCTGCGCGGCCGTGGCGACCGTTTCACGATTGAGGCGACAGCCGCGCGGCCATGGCGACCGCTGCGCGGCCGGAGCGACGGCTACGCGATTAAAACGGCCACTGCACAGCCGAAGCATCCGCTGTGCCGTCGAAGCTTGGAGTGTTTTCACAATGATTTAAAAAAAAAAACGTTTTTGTTTCCACATGTTTATCATTTTTGAAATGATAGTGTTTGCAAAGAAGAAGAAGAAAACCATTTATTATAGGTTAGGTTAGGTTAGGTTATAAATGAAAAAAAATGAATGAATTGCTTTTTTTCAAAGAAAAAATTAATATTTCAAAAAAATCTTTTTCGACCTTTTACAAATAAAAATATTTTAGTTTATTAAAAAAAGGGTTTACTTTTCTTAAAAAAATGGCTTTTCTAAAAAAATCATAATTGCATTTTCTAAAAAAAATAATTTTAAAAAAACTACATGAAGAATTAATAAAAAAAAATCATTCATCCATCATCACGATTTAAAAAAATAACAAAAAATTTCAAATTTGTCAAAAAATAACGAAAAGAGAAGAAACTTAATGTAAAACTGAAAATGATCTATGGGATGAAAATATCTGGAAAATATGCAATTTTGAAATTTTCGAAGTCCGGCTTACGTATAAATAAAACATATAATCTCATTAAAAAACCTTTAAATACAAGCATCGTAAAAATATATTTTTCATTATAATTTTTTTTGAATAAAGATATAAAAATTTCTAAAAGTTAATTTTCTGCAGATTCGATAGCGGCGCTTTTTTTCTATTCATTGCAATGTTGCCATGTATAATTAAACGCACGCGTCGCGGAGCAGAATACAAAAATATAAAAAACGGCAAAAAATCGCTCCAAAAAGTACGCCGCTCCATAAACACGCACTTCGGAGTGATAATTTTTAATAGAAAAGATGCGCGATGTTGATCGCTACACGCTGAAAGTTGTCGCACCGCTCTGCATTTTTTTTGAGCGAGTTATTAAGGAAACGGAAATTTAGACTTTGGATGCACACCGAGAAAAATGGAGTGGGTGAAAAAATTTCAAAAAATATGCAAAAGATTGCGTATCTAACTTTTGTTTGAACCTGATACTCCATTTTTGGATATCATAAAAACTACGACTTCAGTCGCAGAAACGGCGCACTCGCCAAAAAAGGACCGAAAAGGGGGTTTTATTTTTGTCATGTCGCGAGAAAGAAAGCTATGCAAAATTATTGCATATAAAAAATAAAGATTGCCAAATTCGGAAAAAAAGTCATACTTCAATTTTGAATCTGTTCACGATACACCAAAATATGCGGTAAAAACGAAATTTCACGTAAATGAGCATAGAAACAAAATAGGAAGAAGAAGAAAATAATTTTTACAAGAATATCATGCGGCAACCACTTATCTTTCGTATATATTTTTTAATTGTCATTATCTTTCATACTTGCACAGAAAACCGTAAATATGTGCGAAAAAAGTTACAAAAAATGGCTGAAAACAATAAAAAGTGAAAAAAAAATGTTATTGGATAAGAAGAAAAAAATTAATCATTAATTATTAATCATGCGCTGTATGTTCGTCCATAGCAATTAAGTTTTAAACTATAAAATATCGAAAAATTCACAAAGATTAAGTAAAAACGACATTTCACTCAAATGAGCATAGAAACGAAAGATGATGAAGAAGAAAATTAATGTTTAAATGTCACGCAGCAGACTGTCATTAGTATTTTTTAAATTATGGTTGTCGTTTATACTTGCAGAGAAAACAGTAAATATGTGCGAAAAAAACGCTTAATAACGGCCTTGTAAGAAAAATGCTTCATATATACAGATCAAACTCGTTAATTTATGTGACTTCACTCGTGGTTCCATTGTACGGTTTTCTAATAAATATCGATTGAATTTACGTAATAAAATATTGAAAAATTGTCTGTAGCATCCGGATACGACGAGAGGTTACCCGATACTGAAGAGAAATATAAAAATAACTCATATTAATACACATTAATTACAACCGGAATAACAAAAGAAAATCTACAAAATATATTAAATTTATCGATTTGTTTAGCTTGTAACTTTTCTAAAGACAGAAAAAATATAAAAATCGAGGAATCTGTAAAAAGTTTGGCTCTACAAAACGTATTTTTTAGATTTGTAATTGGCCTCACTGTTGGGAAGCTACGGCTAAAAATGTGAAATCCAGATGAAAGCGTCCGATATGCCGTCTTATTTCGGAACATTATTTTTTGCTAGACTCGTTAGCTGCACTTTTTCTCTATCGATTGAGGTATCGCCGATAAATTTAGGCCTCCCCGTCGCGGGGCAGTATATAAAAATATAAAAAACGCACTAAAAAACCGTATATATGTGCGAAAAAAAAGTTGAAAAAATCCCAAAAAACGGCTTTGTAAGAAAAACGCTGAAAACATGTAAAAGATGATTAAAAAATGTTTAAAGACAAAATGAAAAAAATGATGAATTAGAAATCACGCGATATAGGCGCGTTTATCATAATCAAATTGAAAATTCCAAAATATCGAAAAATTCACAGAGACATGAAGTAAAAACGACGTTTCACTCGAATGAGCATAGAAACTAAAGAAGAATAAGATGAAAATATTTTTTTAGAAAGTGACACGTGGCAAAGACTTGTGCTTTGTATTTTTAAAAAATGTGACTATTATGTATAATTGCGGAGAAAACGGTAAATATGTGCGAAAAAAAAGTTAAAAAGTCGCAAAAAAATGGCCGTATATGAAATGTAATATAAACATATATCGCGGAAACTACCTTGCAAATTTAATATATAAGGTTGATAATGATGACCTTTTACTTCATTAACATTTCTATTTTAGAAAAATGTATGAATGTATGAGTTGAAGGTATTCAGAATAAAATCTTTTTCGTTTTTCGTCAAAATTAGTTATTAGTTAAATAGTCAGGCATCAAATTAACTCAGCACTGATACTGGAGTTCTTATTATTTTCGTGAACCATCCTCACTGTTCTTTTCTTACATCTCAAAAATGAAATTTTAGGCTCATATTGCAGCCCAGCTTATGGAATTTACCCAACATGTTTGAAACAATATTTTCATAATCTAGATAAAACTTGTACATGACATCCTCGAATCCAAACAAAGCTTCCTTTTTTACGTTAGTTATTGTTTCTTCAAAAAAATTTCAGGTTTTTACTGACTTTTGATAATCGAGAAAACATAATTTTCTTTTGAATATAAGAATGTGTGATGGGAACATATTTATTGCTACTATATACTTGAACTTGGGTGATGGGAACATATTTATTGCTATTGTGTACTTGAACATTTTTTAAACTTAGCTTAGTCACCAAGAATCAAAAATAGCCTCCAAGACATTCATTTTCCTCTGCCCCTTACTTCAAAATAAAACCAAGAATATTATAATAATATGGTTAATATCGCTTTTGGAGAAGCCATGAAATCTTCTTCACGATTACTAAATCAAAAAAAATATCATAAACTCCAAGTGAATTTGTATTTAATTGTTTTATTTCTACTGAAATCATCAGTTATATCTAATCTGAACATTAAAATCCAAAAAAAATTACACCTTAATTAATAATTTCATTTAAAAAATATTTTTTCATAAATAAAATAATAGCTCAACACTTTGACATATCGAGGGTAGAAAGTCAAAAGGACGTTAGTGATTATTTCGAACTTTAGGGGAGAGCAAAAAAAAGTTCTGTTAATCTGATTTTGTCCATATTTCTTTTATTATTAAACGATTTCCATATTTGTTAATCCAAATCAAATATGGAAATCGTTTATAATCGAAATAATAAAAGAAACATTGGCAAAATCAGATTGACAGAACTTTCTTTTGCTCTCCTATAAAGTTATAAATAATAACTAACGCCCTTTTGATAGACAATTCTGGTAGTTACCAATTGCCTATTGTATGCAAAATGGATTTATCATTGCATAGTATGATATTTGTTTAGTGAAATTTTAATAGAAATGTTATTTTTATATAAAGATTAGTTCCATATGGCGCTGACGATAGTGGAATGCAGTAGCTGACGCAGGTAAATTAAGGTTCTATTCACAGTCTCAGCAGCCGCGAGCGGGGACGAGCATGATGCAGCCACTTTTCAAATATTAAGTCCCCAAGTTTTTTAATATCCCCTCACTTATTATAACATCACATCGAGATTTTCTATCCAACCAAAATATGAGCTAGAGAAAACTAGTAGTTATAATTTATATGTTACAAATTATTTACGTGCTTGTTTATTCTAACGATAAAATTATTGCATTGTGACCGAGTGGTCTAAAGGTTATATTCTTATTCCGGAAAGCTAGTTACTCATTTTTCTCACACATTGCTTGGCGCCTAGCTCAGGTGTTTCACGCATGCCATGAATAGAAATAATACAAACTGGACATTATTTACTTTAAAAAACTTGAATATAAATTATAACGAACAATGACATATTAACACTAGGTTTACGGAACCCGTCAAATTGACGGATTTCCGATTTGCTTTGTAAATTTTACTAAACAGGCAGAATTTTTCCGATTTTTTTTAATGACTTTTTATAATGGATCAGTGCAAATATATTTACTGTTTTTATTTATTCGGAAACCTCTTATTTTTGAAATTCTTGTTGTCTTATACCTATCTCTACGGACACCCGTCAAATTGACGGATTTGGTAGTTTAAAGAATATCCCTTTTGAATTCGTCCCCTTAGTAAAATTATTACTTTTGAAACAACATAATCATATTTCTACAATTTGTGTGAAGTAATGAAGAAAGAATGTCATCGATGTTTAGAAAATTTTGTTTCAAACAGAAATTACAAATAACTGTAACGCATTAGGAGCATTATGATTTATGGAGTAATAAAAAAGGTCTCTTCGAGGGTTGATTTCTGGAAAAGTTGACCATATGACAATCTTCAGTTTTAGAATTTTAGCGTGTGTGAAGACGTGTATCAAGTTTTAAAATTTTAGCAATACGTATAAATATTTGGAAAGAAAAAATCTACTTATTGTAAGAATTTTTTTCGATAATATTATTTTCTAATAATTACTAATTACTTTTGCAATAATATTTATTTTATCTTCACCCATTTTTAGCAACCATGAGTAAATCAAGAAAGTATTTCTAATTATTGAAAGAAATTTCGAACATCAATGATGAACATTCCGATACTAGCTCCGAAGAAAAAGGATTGAATGTGAAACTGAACATGAATCCGAGACTTCCGAATCCGTCGACAGCGAAATGACAGAGGAGTCATCAGAAGAAGAAAACATTCCACGTCTTGGTAGAGAAAGAATGCGCATTTCCTCAAGTACTGACTCCGAGAAAGAGTCATCCACCTCCAAAAGCAATACAACAGAACGACTCGCTGTCGATGGAACATAATGGATGGGCTTTGAAGCAAGTGGGTCCAGCGGTAGACTGCCCATTCACGCAATATTCAAAGGTGTCGCAGGACCTACTGAATATTCCAAAAGAAATGAGATGTCAGGTCATATGCGAACTGCCTTCTAACTAATAATTGATACGCGCATGTTAGAACATATCATAGACTGCGCGAAGTAGAAGCGCGTCGTGTTTAAAAAATAATTGAACCATTTCAATTGAACAATTCAGGACTTCAGTTAAATAAAACAGTTAAATAAAACATTCAATACGAAAAAACGAAGTACTTATGTGCATCCGTCAATTTGACGGGTGCCGTAGAGATAGGTATATAAAAACGGCCGTAAACCTAGTGTTAAAGTATATTTCACACTAAAATAAATAATATTAATTAATTGATTGAAGGCCCCAGACCGACGACCGCGCCGAGCGGTAGATGTGCGGGTCTGCTACCTGCCCACCCTTTGTTTGTGTTTAAGAGTCTCTATATAGATGTTGAGGAGCTATTGCGTGGTCCAGGAATAACGTTGAAAAACAAAAAAAGAGACAAATAAGAAAAATTATTTGTATGTTGAATTATCCTTCAGCAAAATTTTAAATGCATTTTTCTCGAAACAACGTTTTTCAATCTGGTTGACAACATATTTAAAAAACTATACATTCCATTTGCATGCGCCAAGTCTTAAGCTGTTTGAAAATCCAGTCGCTTTGGAATCTCCTAGGGATTTTTTTTATAAAGGACCCTATTTAATTCTATTTAATTTTTTATGAGCGATGAAAAATTTCCATGAAAATCGGAAATAAAATTCGCTGGTTCGCCATTTTGTTATTTTTGTAGTTATCAAAATTCCTCTACGTCATGCTGTAAACCTTTAATTCTAGTCTATACCTATAAAACTCAATGTCTGTCTGTCTGTCTGTCTGTTCTCTACACAAATCCACACCGTTTGTTCGATTCGTTTCAAATTTTGCACACTTATGCTTTGGGACCCGGTGGGTAACAAAGGCAACATTTCCCCCCTATTCTTGTACCCCTTTTCCTCCCCCTGACATATTTTCGATCTGTTACGTTTGACTGCTGCAAATCTGTACCGTTTGACCGATCGGGCTCAAAATTTGGAAACTTATTCTTTATGACCCGGCGGGTAACATACGCGACATTTCCCCCCTATTCTTTTAACCCTTCCTCTCCGCTGATATATTTTCAATGCAAATCTGTACCGTTTGACCGATCGGACACAAAATTTGGAAATTTATTCTTTAAGACCCGGTGGGTAACATATGCAACATTTTCCTCGTATTATTTTACCTATTTCCTTCCCCCTGATATATTTTCAATGCAAACCTGTACCGTTCGACCGATCGGACTCAAAATATGGAAAATTATTTTTTAGGACTCAGCGGTTAACATTGGTGAAATTTACTCCCTTTTCCACTCCCACTGATATATTTTCGATGCAAATCGTTCGAATTGAACCTTTGTTTCCCCCAAACAAATTTATTTTCAACTTGATCCTTCACCCGTGCAACGCCGGGTACGAACAGCTAGTTAATTAAATAGAGGCCATCGGTTAACTTTGAAATATTTATTAGAAATTAAAAAATACCTGAGCACTAAACCAAAGTAATAAAGAGTTAAATTTTAAGAATGAGCCATGATTTGATATATTGCCCTTTTCGGTGTCTAGTTGTCAATTACTGGTTGGGTGAATAAGAATCTACCTAGCAATTATTAAAACGAAAAATGAATGTATAATTCTAAGGCTTCTTTCAATTTATGGCTTAAAGTAAGTATTGTGCACATTTGTTGAGTATCGTTTACTCACTTCAAACTGATCTCTGAAATTCGGCCCGATTCTGAAAATAACAATGTCTGGATCTTTAATATCTTTATCCCAACACTTAATAGACGATAATAAAAATTAAAAATGTCCAGAGCGGATTTTGGAATTCTATGGCTCAAATACACTGTATTAAAAGATGATATAAGTAAGATTGTTTCTTACAAACGTATTCATTTCTTCATCCACAGCGTCCTGATGAAATATTCGGCGTTACCGCGATTCAAATCTTCCCATCTTGACATTTGACAGATAACAATTTACATCTTTCTCCCTCCCTCTATATCTATCTTATGTAGAAACTTACAGAAACAAACACCGACGTAAAGCTGTCTCGTTTATTTTTAATTTTTATTATCGTCTATTAAGTGTTGGAATAAAGATCTTAAAGATCCAGACATAACTGTCAAATGTCAAGATGGGAAGATTTGAATACGCGGTAACGCCGAATATTTCATCAGGACGCTGTGGATGAAGAAATGAATACGTTTGTAAGAAATAATCTTATTTATATCATCTTTCAATACAGTGTATTTGAGCCGTAGAATTACAAAATCCGCTCTGGACATTTTTAATTTTTATTATCGTCTATTAAGTGTTGGGATAAAGATCTTAAAGATCCAGACATTGTTATTTTCAGAATACGGATGATTATCTGAAAGATCAAAATCTCGTGTTCATGTTATGGAGATTTATCTTACCTTTCTCATTCCATGGGCACGGGCCATTATATTGTTAGATCCTCAATGATAACTTCATTTTTTCCCATAAACATTACGATTGTGGTATTTCCACCAAGAAGACAATCTTTCCAACAACAAATATTTCCATTTCAAAAAAGGAATACTGTTTATGGAGGACATAAATGAAAATTAACGGATTAAATGAATACCAAAATGAAGTCATAAAAATTAACTTATAAAAACCAAGTTTATATTATGCTCCCTTTCTCATTTACTAGTGGAAACTGGTTTGGCGCTTAACCCACGCGATGGGCTTCAGTCGAGCGATGCTACTAAAGGGAGTAATAAAAAATTTACAAAAATCCTAAATTATGCTATAATCAGGTTTAGCGTCTACCAGATGCGTCGCAGTCTCTTCATACAACATACAAAGTTGTATGAAAAAACCATTAAAAATTTGAAAATTATTTTTTTTTAACGAAATTTTGATAGATCTTCTTGATCATCGCCGCAAGTCTGCTTGCAAAGTATCAGCTCGATTGGATCACGGGAAAATAGTTAAAAATCGATCCAAAGTTTTGGCGTCAAGCAGACGCCACGAGTTAAAACAAAGGGATTAAAAAACTAACCCATAAAAATCAAGTTTTTATTTTACTCCCTTTCTTATTTTATCAGTTTTCGTGTCTACCAGACGCGTTGCAGTCAGACAGAAAAAACCATTAAAAATTTAAAAAATCAATATAATACTATAATTATTAATTTTTTTTAACGAAAATTTATAGATCTTTTTGATCGTCGCCACGAGTCTGCTTGCAAAGTTTCAGCTCGATTGGATCACTGGAAAAGGGATAAAAATTGATCCAAAGTTTTTGCGTCAAACAGACAGACGCCACGTGTTCATATAAAGGAAGTAAAAAAACTAACCATAAAAACCAAGTTTTTATTATACTCCCTTTCTCATTTACTAGTGGAAAATGGTTTGGCGCTTAAACTACGCGTTGGGTTTTGGTCCGGTGACGCTTCGAAAGGGAGTAATAACAAAATTCCAAAAATCCAAAATTATACTATAATTAGGTTCAAAGAAAAAGACAGACACCACGAGTTAATATAAAGGGAGTAAAAAACTAACCCATAAAAACCAAGTTATTATTTTACTTCCCTTCTTTGTAAATTAAGTTTACCATCATGTAATTAAATAATTGATTGACTTGAATTGATTGAAATGAAACATGTCTAGACAATTATCTATGTCAAAAATCTCTAAAAATATCTCTTTATTATTTGATTTCTTCCCAAAAAAACCGTAGTTTGCAGTCATCTGTGAACCAATTGACATAAATTTTCGAAATTCGTAGTGAAGTACCTATTATACCTACCAACGGAGTCTTTCAAATTTTAAATATTCCGTGACGTTATCAGGCCGCCGTTGGTAGTAATCAAACTTTTGTGATGATTCCATTTTGAAAAAACCATTAAAATTTCTAAAAATCCAAAATTACACAATAATTATTAATTATTTTTAACGAAAACTTGATAGATCTTTTTGATCGTGGCTACGAGTCTACTTGCAAAGTTTCAGCTCGATGGAATCCCGGGAAAAGGGTTAAAAATCGATACAAAGTTTTTTCGTCAAACAAACAAGCAAGCAGACGCCACGAGTTAAAAGAAAGGAAGTAAAAAAGTAACCCATAAAAACCAAGTTTTTATTATACTCCCTTTCTCATTTACTAGTTGAAACATTTTTTTTCGCTTAACGCTACCAGACGCGTTGAAATATTTTCATACAACTTAATGAGTTGTACGAAAAAACCATTCAAAATATGAAAAATCCAAAAATTTATTAATTTTTTTTAACGAAAATTTGACAGATATTCTTGATCGTCGCCACGCGTCTGCTTGCAAAGTTTCAGCTCGATTGGATTACAAAAAAAGGGTCAAAAAACGATCCAAAGTTTTTTCGACGGCAAGCAAGCAGACGCCACGAGTTAATAATATAAAGGGAGTAAAAATAGATAAATGTTTACAAAGACATTGGCGAAATTACAAAATGATATGATTTCTATTGTGTTGCAATGAAAAACGAAATACAATCCACAATTATAATTAATCCATTCATCAAATTATTCGAATTGAACAAATATTTTCACAAGGATAAATATTATTCAGCCTTTGGGTATATGTATTCATAATATAAATCAAATACATTTGGCCATCATTATTGTAACGGGTCGTACATAATTTGAAAATCATTTAATAAAGGATTAAGTTGAAAATAAATTTTTAGGGGAAAACAACGGTTTTATTGTTTGGCAAAGCCTCTACTTAAAACAATGTTTTCATTTAATCAAGGATGGGATGTATAAGATGCCTATGGAAGAAGATGTGCAATGCCGGGTACGAATAGCTAGTTATTAATAATTCTGAAATGAATCAAACCCTGCTCTCATAGAGTCGTAAAAGCACCATGTATACGCATAAAAGTAGTGGAAATATGCAAATCTATGGGAGTAATAGTATGGTACTTATTTTACTCGCAAAGTGAGTAATCTGAAAAAAAATACAGGTACATCCTAGGTAATGATGGCTCAAATTTGGCTGTGGGTAAAATAATAGAAGGCATATTTCTATGAATCAGATTATTTATCAAGTTTACAGATATTATTAAAGTAAAACGAACAAAAATGTAATATTAAGGTTCAGCTTTCGGCAAAGAAAAGTCAATTTATAATAAATAAAATGAAACCACAACTTAGAAAAGCTTGTTAGTGGTTGAGACTCTTCTTTGCCTAGTGATTTAGTTATTGGTGGTTCGAGCCCCATTCCAGGAATCCAGCACAGTCCTTTCATTGAACAAGCGTTGAAAATCTGGATGTTTATAGATTTGTTCTTAAATAAAAAATAAAAAATTAAGTTTCACAACTTTTCCGAACTGGGGAAAGGAATAATGACAACTAGTATGTATGTAACCTTAGGAATGTATGGAAGTGAAGCCTGGAGCTGGCAGAAGAGGAACGAAAGTGGAGATGAGGTCCCTTAGACGTATGTGTGGTAAGTCCATGTATGATAGAGTAAAGAATGAAGATATTAGGAATGAATGTAAAGCTGATCGTAGCATAATACAGAGAATAAAAATAGGGTCGCTCAGGTGGTTTGGGCATGTTGAGCGAATGAATGAGGAAAGAATGGTAAGAAAGATATATGATGCAAGTGTTGACGGCGCCAGAAAAAGAGGGCGACCACGGAAGACGTGGCATGACCAGATTAACCAGATACTGGAAGATGGTCCTGTTAGAAGTCTGAACAACCGTCGAGCTTGCATGCGAAGATGTATGAATGTAGACGAAGCGAAAGTTGTATGTCAGGACAGAAAAGTATGGCGCTCTATCCTCTCTGCCTACCCCCTCGGGGAAACGGCGTGATGGTAAGTAAGTAAGTAAGTAAGTACCACACTTTTCTCCCAACACAATTCTAATTCACATTCATACATCTTTTCATGAAATCTCGTCGATTTTTGAGGCTAACAGTAGATACCAACTTTTAGCCCCATCTTCCACGGCCGTTCTCTATTTCTGATGTCATATTTTAACTCTCGGGTCAGATACATTTATTAGTATTCTCTCCTCACTAATTCGCATTTAATAATATTACTCAATAATAAACACACTTGCCAGACTATGTACTTAGAATTAGAAATGCCCAGACTGATCATTTGTTCTGTAAATTAAAGGCGTATATGAAGTCTCATAAACGTAATTAGTATTATCTCAACCTTCCATATAATAAAAATGAAATTTATGAAAATAAAACCACTAATAAAACCACGGTCGTTAATTTTGTTTTTCCCCTTTTAAGAGAGAATATCCTTTACTAATAATTAAACATTTACAATTAAATTTTATTTTTAAATAAAATTAAGATTTAAAATTACTTTTTTAAACGATAATTACGTTAAAACATTTTGAGGGCGCCTAGCATTTGAATTGGCGGGTCTTTAGGAGTTTGAAGTGATTCTCGATTCCATTCTTGTATATATGTCACACATACATTAAGTTCAGTTAGCCCGGTAGTATGTTTGTATATACACAGTCGTCACACAAACAATAAGTTCGCAAAGTTCGCAAGTACCCAAGTATTTGAAAAATGTTGTGTCGAGTACAATAACAATTTTTGTGAATATTAATATATTTATTATTTCGTTAGTCTATTTAAAGGAGTGGTTTAATTAGACTATAAAACTTTTAATATAAGACCAACTTTAAAATCACGAAAAAAAAATGATTTCCTATACTCAGTCAATAAGCTGATAGGTGCAATTAGTAAAGAGGATTACCAAATAAATCTATTGTAAAAGTTAAATCGTGTGAACCATCCGACCATATCCGGGACTTTATGACCTACTTTATTAAGTAAGATCCTGTAAATAATAAAAGTAGTTTGAAGCAATTTGGGATAAATAAATCATTATAATTGCAATTTTGAGGCCGCTTATTATTTAATTTAAGTTGGCTTTTTGCGTTTTGCATCTGGATGCAAAACCGCCACGTAAAAGTTTGCTTGAGGTATGCTTGGAATGGAATCTTTATGTTTCAAATACTTTTTTTGATCACAAAAGAATCCATCAATACACATGGGAGAGAGGGAATGAAAGATCGATTATTGATTTTGTTGTGGTGGATTCTAGACTAAGGGCCGCTACGATTGATACTCGGGTATTTCGGGGTGCCGAGATGAAAACTGATCATTTTCTTGTAGTCTCAAGAATTAACTTGTTTCAAGGCTGGTGGTCCAGGAAAAGAACTGTACCGGCTCCGTCTAGAATCAAAAAAGAGAATCTACAAAAGGACGATTTAAGGGAGAAGTTCGAAAGGAAAATTGTTGAAAGGCTGAGTGTTAGGATGGTCAGTGATCTTAGTATGGATGATGCATGGGATCACTTTAAAAATACCCTTTGCGAGTCAGCGAAGGTAGTCTGTGGAACAACTAAGCAGAGAAGGAAGGAAGAGGATGCATGGTGGGACGATGAAATAAAGAAATTAGTGAAATAAAAAAGAAAAGCGTGGCTCCATCTTCTGATAGTGAGTGTAGATGAATACGCGGAGGCAAAAGATGTATACAATTCGTATAAGAAAAAAGTGAAAGCAGGTGTGAAAGAAAGGAAAGAGCGGCTGAAAAGAGAGGAAGGTTTGAAAATGTCTAAGAATTTCGGGGAAAATATCAAATTTTTCTGGAAGGAGGTGAAAAAATCTCAATGTGGGACGGAAAGCAATAGTATGAAAGCTATTAAGTCAGCGAATGGAGAAATGTTAATGGATGAAGATGGAATAAAAGATAGATGGATGAATTATTTCCAAGAAACGTATGAGAGTGAGGAGGCTGTAATAGAGGAATCCGTCAATATACCCACGGAGAGAAGTATGAATGACGAAAATGAAGTCAGCAAAATAAGTATGGAAGAAATAAAGTGTGCAATAAAGCATATGAAGAATGGTAAAGCTGTGGGGTATGATAACGTTGCTGCCGAATATATCAAGGCTGGTGGCCCATTAGTAATTTCGTGGCTTCATACTCTATTTAATAAATGTTTGAAGGAGAGCCACACCCCTTTGGATTGGAGGAGAGCAGTTATCATGCCTCTCTACAAAGGTAAAGGGTTGAGAATGGAATGCGGGAACTACAGGGCAATCAGCCTTTTAAGCTCGGTTGGCAAACTTTATGGAAGAATTTTGATAGAAAAAGTAAGGTCGATGACGAAAGAAAAGGTATGGGACGTGCAAGGGCCTTTTGTGGGTGGAAGAGGATGCATGGATCAGATATTCTCTCTACGAGTGTTGACGGAAAAGTTTTTATCGAAAAACCAAAAACTTTTCTGTGCATTTGTAGATCTGCAAAAGGCTTATGATAGAGTTATAAGAAGAAGGTTATGGAAGGTACTCTCTGATTACAAGGTGAACAGTAAACTTATACACGCAGTTGCATCCCTTTACGAGGGTAGTACTGCGTGTGTAAGAATTAATGGATTATTCACACCAAACATGGTTTGATATAACAAAAGATGTCAAACAGGGTTGCGTAATGTCTCCATGGCTGTTCAATTTGTATATGGATAATTGTGTGAAAGAACTGGAATGTATGAATATAGGAGCGAAAATGAGTGATTTGATTGTATGCTGTTTACTGTACGCGGATGATGCAGTATTAATGTCAAATAGCAAACAAGACCTACAAAGTCTAGTAAGCAGGATGTATGATATATGCAAGGAAAGTGACCTTATTATGAATGTAAATAAGTCAAAAGTAATTGTATTCGAGAAGGAGGAAAGTAAGACAACGTGTGAAATACTAGTAGGCAATGAATGTTTGGAACAAGATGAGTTTGTGTACTTGGGAAGTATGTTTGATAGAAGATGGAATGTTGAGAAAGATATAGAGAGGAGAGTGACTGCCGGGAATAGGGTGAACGGTGCTTTGAATGCAATAATTTCTAATAGAAATATGTCTACCGAGGCAAAACTAGCAGTACATAATGGAGTTCTGGTACCGACACTA
Source organism: Agrypnia vestita (assembly GCA_016648135.1). NCBI lineage: Eukaryota > Metazoa > Arthropoda > Insecta > Trichoptera > Phryganeidae > Agrypnia > Agrypnia vestita. The sequence continues at coordinate 95,126 of JADDOH010006491.1, forward strand.
ATGTATGGAAGTGAAGCCTGGAGCTAACAGAAGAGGAACGAAAGTAGATTGAATGCAGTGGAGATGAAGTCCCTTAGACGTATGTGTGTTAAATCCATGTATGATAGAGTAAAGAATGAAAATATTAGGAATGAATGTAAAGCTGATCGTAACATAATACATAGAACAAAAATAGGGTCGTTCAGGTGGTTTGGGTTGAGCGAATGAATGAGGTAAGAATGGTAAGAAAGATATATTATGCAAGTGTTGACGGCGCCAGAAAGAGAGGGCGACCACAGAAGACGTGGCTTGACCAGATTAACCAGATACTGGAAGATGGTCCTGTTAGAAGCCTGAACAACCGTCGAGCTTGCATGCGAAGATGTATTAATGTAGACGAAGCGAAAATTGTATGTCAGGACAGAAGAGTATGGCGCTCTATCCTCTCTACCTACCCCCACGGGGAAACGACGTGATGGTAAGTTAGTTACTTAGTTAGTTCCGTATATCTTCTCGAGATCGATACAACGACACTAAATTTAAAAATACAATATATTTTTAAATAGACAATTCTTTCATCAGCGATTAACATAGTTTATAAAAATATTAAATTAATCTTCGAGTACAAAAATTAAATAACGCACATATTTTTAAATATTTTAAAAACTCAAAACAATTTCTTAAGAGTAAAGGAATAAAAAAGAATATATATGAAATCATATTCCTATATAGGCTGTCAAATAGTTGATAGTAAAAATTTTACAGGTGGGTTTCTGCCTTAATAAAAAGTCGAAAATGCTTAAGCAACCATGAAAAGTTATAGAGATATGCAATATCAAATTTTACATTTTTTTCATTATTTCTGACTTATTTTTTGCATAAAGTTAAACCATCATTACAGGAACTTAAATTGATTATGAAAAAATCATACACTTTAATACAAGCCGAATAAAATGATAAAAACCTTTCAAAAATTGAAAATATAATGTTCGATATTCGTGAGTCGAAACATCCTTCATTTCTCGACCCAAATACAGTCCACTTTTTCCAATAATCCCAAATCTTTTCCCCAAGTACCCGGCGATCTTGTGTCGCGTACAAATATTTTTTTATAAGCTGTACATCTAATATACAGTATGTAACCTAGTATTAGCTAGTCCACAATACTTGACAGTTGGATTTCTACTCTAATTATGATTGGAAAATTTTCAAGCAACCATGACTTAACATCAATAAATATGGAAATATCTTCTTCTTCTTCAGCCTTCATCTCTCCACTGCTGGTTACAGGCCTCTTCCGTACCCTTCCTTCCTACCTTGTTATTTGCTAATTGTACCCAATAGGTATTAATAATGAGTATTAGCGAAGAATTTTGTATATTAATACTTTTTGAATCAAATTTCAAAACATCTATCGAAAAATATTAGACCTGTATTTTATACAAATAATAATAAAGGTAAGCTCCTAAAAAATTCAAAAGATAAAGATAATATACGAATATTTAATAATTCAGGTGTTTATAAACTTTCTTGTAAAGATTGTACAGCGTTTTATATTGAAAAAACCGGTCAAAATTTTAATGTAAGAGTAAAAGAGCATTTAAGATGTCCGTATAATCATGGTTTTTGTGAATGCGCAAATTATTTATTAGAAAATGCTCACAGTTTTGCTAAAAATTTAGGACTTTCTATTTTACACATAAATAATTTTGGTCTGAAATTGAATAATTTGGAATCATTAGAAATTTGTAAATCATGTAAAAGTAAAAACAAAATATTATTAACAATCAATTAAATTAAACTACTAGTAAAATTCTAAAAAAAATTACAATAACTGTATCTAATCAAAAACTTCAGCAATTATATTTAAAAATAATTTAGAAAAACAATAAAAAAAGACATCATTCATTTTGATATTTTGACATTTATAAAACATCCTGACGATGGAAAAGTTTTTCCAAAACATGTAGGTGTAATTAATAAATATACGTAGTACGTAGATACAAACAAATAATATTTTTTTAAATAATTCTTGTTATCCGAAGCAAACTCATAGAAGGGTGTCCCCAATTTTGTTGTGATTTTTTTATTATGAATACTTAGTTTAGACTAATATCAAGAAAAATCGCAAAACATTCCTGATTCGGTATTTTACGAAAGAAAACTTCATAAAACTCTTCTGAATCTGCCAACTTGTTCCCGGAATATTTTGAATCAGTTTTATGCTGCATCTGCCACCTACCACATCGCGGCCGCTCTGCCGCCGTCTACATTGCGGCCGCCCACCTTGCTCTAGCTGCCGTCCGCGGTGCCGCCCACGTCATCGCCGCCCACCTTGCGTTGAGCCGCGTCTGCTCCGCGAGGCCTACCTTGCGGCTAGCTGCTGCCCCTGCCTCGCGTCGAGCCGCACCCGCTCCGCGAGGCCACCGCCGCCCGCTGCGCCTCCCACGCCATCGCCGCCCCTGCCGCACCCGCTCCGCGAGGCTACCGCCGCCCACTGCGCCGCCCTCCTCGCGTCGAGCCGCACCCGCTCCGCGAGGCCACCGCCGCCCGCTGCGCCTCCCACGCCATCGCCGCCCCTGCCGCACCCGCTCCGCGAGGCTACCGCCGCCCACTGCGCCGCCCTCCTCGCGTCGAGCCACACCCGCTCCGCGAGGCCACCGCCGCCCGCTGCGCCTCCCACGCCATCGCCGCCCCTGCCGCACCCGCTCCGCGAGGCTACCGCCGCCCACTGCGCCGCCCTCCTCGCGTCGAGCCTCACCCGCTCCGCGAGGCCACCGCCGCCCGCTGCGCCTCCCACGCCATCGCCGCCCCTGCCGCACCCGCTCCGCGAGGCTACCGCCGCCCACTGCGCCGCCCTCCTCGCGTCGAGCCTCCACCTGCTCCACGAGGCCCCATCTAGTGATAGTTATTGTTTAAGAATATAGTTCAGAGACCTTTGTGCCTGTTATTGCTTATTTACTGTCTATATATTTGTTATTGTTTTTTTTGTAAATAAATATATGTTCCCGACAAGCCGTCTTTCACTGAGTCCACTTGACACCCTCGTATCAAGTGTTTTAATTTGTATTTTTTTATTTTTCCGCTAAACTGCGCCAGATACTTCTTCAAAATATCTGTTGCAATTTACGGTTCCTTTTTTTTGGGTGACAATCCTAGGATTGGTCTGCAACAAGCACTCGCTTTCTTCACTCCTCTCTGTCCCCCGCCAGCCTCTTCATTTCTTGGTAGGTGCTATAGCGCACATCTCCGATAATCTGATCTACGTAGCTTAATCTCGGGCGGCTTCTACGATTGTTGCCTTCAACATTTCCCTCGACGATGGTTAAAAGCAGGCCCGGATGCCTTATATTAAAGCCTATCCAAATTGTTTCTATAGATCTAATTTCTCGTATCAAATCACTTTAGAAGTTTGTACCTCAATTAATATACTATTTTTAACCACATTAAGAGTGAAAATATCCTATAGCTACTCCCCAATTGTTGTTTCACTTAAATCCGTCTATATATGGTTAAAAAGTACGTCTACTTTACGCCCAAATTTCTATTCGGTGGGGTCACATACCCTGGTCTGATTTAAACAAACCGAAGTATATAATTACAACCTCACCGAACTAGACGAGTGGACCATTCCCCCGTCACTATAAAATAAGTTCCGAGTTGGTATTTTCGGCACACGAGCAAGTAAAATGTAGGGGAGATTTGGGTAAGAAGGATCTTCCGCCTGGTGAACACTCGATATCTTATCAAATTTTATTAGAATCCGCACAGTTTCTTTGCCCCGCGCTTTTTCTGCAAGTTTAAACGTAGATGGAGAGTGCGCAACTTAGCTAACGTGTTAAACATCTTCTAAAAAAAAATATAGCGCTTAAATATATTTGATGAGTTTTTTTCCTAGCACAATACTCTTGCATTATCCATTTTTAACATATTTTCATGCACGCTCTTTGGTTATTGAAGCTGAAAAAAAACTGTTCTCCAAAATTCAATTTATTTCATCATTCCAGTTTTTTAAGGACGCCCTCTTTTTCTGTTGCAATCTACACTCTCTTCACCGTCCTCTCCCCGCACATTAGTTCTACATTACTGAACCATCTCGGTTACCCTTACATATTTTTTTCGAATTTGCTATAAACATCTCTATATTAACATTATCCACACAAAAAATAAAGAAAAGAAAAAAATATATCTCTACTATGATCTATAATATGATGATAAAAAACTAATACGAATGTATGGTTAAGACGAAAGGATAACGGTAATAAAAATAAGCCTTCTATTTCTCCCCAATAATAATAATTTCGGATGTCTATTCATAACCGTAACTAGGATCCAATTGGTGAACTCATTCTGTTTTCAAAATTAGTTTCATATGTAACCGATCTCATTCCGTTTTCATCTATATAAATAAAAATATAAAAGTTCGTTAACTTCGAAACTTTGGCATAATGTTGCATACGAATACGAGGATGTTTTTGCATACCTACTTTGTTTTTATATACCTACTATTTATTTACATAAATAAAAATTTAGATATTCGGTTTTTCAAAATCCAAAGTCTCTTAAAATTCTTCAACAATTGCTTTGAAATTCAAATTCGCACAAATTATTTGAAAAAAAGGCGCCGGTACCTACCCTTTCAATATTGAAAAATATTTAGACACAAAATTTTAGGAATTAAATTTTTTTCGATAAGAAAGTGCATATCCTGACACCTATACCCGTAAAACTCAATGTCTGTCTGTCTGTTCTCTATACAAATGTACACCGTCCGATTCGACTAAAATTTGGAAAACTTATGCTTTAAAACCCGGCGGGTAACATAGGTTACATTTTCTGCCTCCCCTTTTACCCCTTCCCTCCTGATATATTTTCAATACAAATCTGTTCCGTTCTACCGATCGGATTTAAAATTTGGAAAAAATGTATTTAAGACCCGGCGGGTAACATAGGTGACATTTTCCTCCTCCTACATTTTCAATGCAAATCTGTACCGTTCGACTGATCAGACTCAAAACTTGGAATTTTATTCATTAGGACCCGGCGGGTAACATAGGTGACATTCCCTCTTTCTCCTCGATATATTTTCGATGCAAATCTGTACCGTTCGACCGATCGGACTCAAAACTTGTAACTTTATACTTGAGGACCCGGCGGGTTCATAGGTGGCATTTCTTCTTCTCCTTCTAACCCATCCCCTCTCCCAGATATATTTTCTGTACAAATCTACACCGCTTCACCGGTCGGACCCAAATTTGCATACGTATTCGAGGCGGAGTAAATAGGCCACATTTCTTTCTTAGACATCCCAGTCTTGATTAAATTGAAACATCATTTAAGTTACAGGTTTTGCAAAAAATGGAACCTTCGTTTCCCCCACAAATTTGTTTTCAACTAAATCCTGTACTCGTGCAACGCCGAATACGAACAGCTAGTTATTAAATAAAATGAAATCATTATTCTGTTTATTAAATTAGTATGATTTCAAATAGTATCTATCTATACAAATAAAACTCAATGTCTGTCTGTCTGTCTGTAGAAATCTATAGAGAACTTTTGTTCGATTCGATTAAAATATTACATACTTATGCTTTAGGACCCGGCGGGTAACATACGCGACATTTCCCCCCTATTATTTCACCCCTTCCCCTCCCCCTGATATATTTTCAATGCAAATCTGAACCGTTGGATCGATCGGACTCAAAATTTGGAAACTTATTCTTCAGGACCCGGGGGATAACACAGGTGACATTTCCTTCCTATTCTTTCACTCCTTCCCTTCCCCCTGATATGTTTTCGATGCAAATCTGTACCGTTCGACCGATCGGACTCAAAATTTGGAAACTTATTCTTCGGAACCCGGGGGGTAACATAGGTGACATTTCCTTCCTATTCTTTCACCCCTTCTCTTCACCCTGATATGTTTTCGATGCAAATCTGTACCGTTTGACCGATCGGACTCAAAATTTGAAAACTTAGTCTTCAGGACCCGGCGGGTAATATAGGCGACATTTCCCTCATATTCTTTCACCTCTTCCCCTCCCTCTGATATATTTTCGTACCGTTCTGTACCGCAACCGCAAATCTGTACCGTTCGACTAATCATTTTTTTTCCTTTGTCTATAATATAATTAATTAACACCATTATTAAATTGTAAACATTTAATTATTACTATTACTTAATTTTAATTGGCAATAAGATTTATTCACAAATGTTATATAAATAATAAATATTCTTGAACATTATACTACTGGAAGAGCACTGTCTGCTATAATACAGTAAATTACTAGTGTAGCAGGCAGGGCGTCAAATCAATTTAGTGTTTACTTGCTGCCAAGACACTCAACAACAATGAAAAAAGCTTCATTAAATTTTGTAAACACTGTAAACATTTGTAACATTGAACATTGAATAAACATTTGAATTTGAATTTGAATTTGAATCAGACTCAAAATTTTGGAAACTTATTCTATAGGACCCAGCGGGTAATATAGGCGACATTTTCCGCCTCCCCCTTTACTCCTTACCTTTCCACGATATATTTTCTGTAAAAATCTACACCATTTGATCTACACATAAAAGTTTACATTTTAGATTGTTTGTCCAATACACTTCTGTTTTGACTAATTAATATATAACCCATAATTAACTACTTAATTCAAATATGACATTTTAAAATAAAAATGTCGTTATTGTTGACGGGTTATATGATCGCAATTTGACAATAGAACATGATATTTATAACAGAAAACATTAAATAGATGGATTAGTTAGAAGAATGCAGAAAAAAAAAATAGTCTAGCGAATGGTAATCACAGGTAAATCGAAACGATTTGAAATCGGATCAATTTTTACAATTATATGTGTCGTCTTACGTAAATTAACAATCTATAATAGCATTTTCAAATATTATATCATCAGCTGGTATGTAATGAATAAAACCTTTGAGTAATACATGCTGGGTAACTATCTTGGATACAACTAATACGAACTCGCTGTTTCCCGCAGAGGTAGGCAGAGATTCTCAAAAATCTCAAAAAATTTGAGAAGACACAATTCTCACCTCATTCACATTGTTACTTCTTGAGATTCAAGCTTGTCTATTTTTAAGGCTTCTTAAATAGAATCATATCCATATTTTTTCGATAATTTTTTGCTGTTTCGTTTAATAAGTTTTCAATATCATAGATGTATGATCTATTATTCTAACTTCTCAATAATATTGGTTTGTTTATAAAATATGTATTTAACACAATGATATTCTTTTATTTTATTTACGCTTCAACAGGCCAAGAGGCCCATTTACAGAAGCGAAATACATCACAAAACACCCAGGCTTGTAAATCACATTGATTAATTGTGACCTCACCGGAAATCGAACCCGGAACCCTCCTATAGGTGTGAGAAATCAGAATCATTCCCAGTGGG
>JADDOH010006493.1:0-44670 GCA_016648135.1 Agrypnia vestita
ATGTTTCTTCATTATCTACCATTATTATGCCCCGTTCCCTCGTATTTCCACTCGTCTTTATCGGAAATTTAACGTTTCTTGGCCGCTATATCATGGGATCAATTTCCATATATTAACCACGTGCACACTGCATACCTAGATATAACAATCATCCAAAGGCACTATACCTAATTTTAAATTAATTTTGGGCGATCTTTTCTCGTGGGTCCCCAATGAATCCTGTCTTTTGGCCGCGACTCTCCGCGCACAGGGACGTATTAGCTCCATCCGTTGCGGAATTTAAACATAATTTGTAACCAATTATTATTATTTTTATTGGCAGTAAGATTGATCCACAAAGTAACTATGTTACATAGACAGTGAATATTCTCGGACAATATAATACTGGAAGAGTACTATTCGCTATAACACAATAAACTATTAATGTAAGTTAAATTAAATTTTTAAATTCAGTGGAAGATTTTTAAGATCGTTTTGCTTTTAATTTTTTCCCAAAAACAAAATAAATAAACAAATAAATAAACACACAGATACACACTCACACAACCCACTATTGGACATGTTTTTATTATTCTTTTATCGATTGTATGTATGTGTTTTCGCGTAATTGGCCCAAAACTCTGTGCATCAATTATTGTCTTTTCTTCAAAGATTGATTAATTATATGGCTGTAAGAAACCCAATAAATGAAAACAAATAAAACAAATAAGTAAATAAACCTCCAGTGCCGCAGGCAAGGCGTCGGATTAATTCAGTGCTCATTCATTGCCAAGGCACTGGACGCCTCCGCTGATAACTATATACCGCTCACCATGTTCTTAGAGGTGTGTTGAAAGATTGCTAGTATCTGTCGAATCGGTCTCAAGTAGTTGTCTGTATTTGTACGTTTATCATTATTACATGCTCTTGCTATATCCGTTCCACTTCACATTATTGTTCCTCCCGTCTTCGAATTTCTATCACACTATGTTCTCCTATGTTTTTGGTACTTATATGCTTGCTTTTTACTTGCATTTACTCCTATATATATTTGTTTCATTTATCCATCCATCTATAAGATCCCCATACGCTTTATCCTTTTATTTCATGTGTATATGGGCCGCAAATTCATATTATTTTATTTACAATATTCTTATCTAGATACACTTGTTCCAATTATGTTTTGTGGTTATTACTACCAAACCCGGCGAAATCTGAGCTAGAATAGCCAATCGTATACACGTTACCCGTCCTGTTGAAACTACGCTAACGTCGGACAGGTTTGTAGTGATTACATAGTTAATATATTGTATCTATATTCGAGTATATTATTTTCTTGTCGTGCCATTAATATGCTTACACGTTATCGTTATCTCTTTCCTAACTGTATATACCGTCATTGCACAATTACCTATCTGTTGTAAAAGCCTGAAGAGCGTTAGTCTACAGATAAATATAATAGAATTATAGTTAACTTCTCTACCCGCCTACGTTATTCGACTCCCGCGAAACGAAAATGAATCATTATTCGCTCCTCGATAGAGCGTCAGTCTACAGATAAATATAATGGAATTATAGTTAAATTTCCTATCTGCCTACGTTATCCGACTCCCGCGAAACGAAAATGAATCACCATTCGCTTCTCGACAGAGCGTTAGTCTACAGATAAATATAATGGAATTATAGTTAACTTTCCTATCTGCCTACGTTATCCGATTCCCGCGAAACGAAAATAAATCATTATCCGCTCAGTTAAGGTCACCCCTCTGGTACATCGTATACGTTTTAATCCGTGTTATTACAAATTATTTATGGGCGTTTTCCTCTCGCGATCCCCCGATTAGACCTGCCTTCCTTAGTTTTGCTCAATATTCTGCCTCTCTGTTGCACGGGGATCCACTCGAGATGAAGATATACGGCTCTCAAACGATTTCAAAACCCGAGCAAAAAAGTAAATAATTCAGAAACCTCGTGGAACTGTCAATATCATCGTCACCTTAGAGTAGACGTTAATCGGTTTTTTAACGGCCCTAAACGCAATAATCGCGACCCAAATCTACGAAAGCCGTGTTCAGTATTTTTTTTGGGAAGCACATGTGGACCGCTCGGACCGCGCCGATCGTCAACCATTTGTACCAAACGCGGCTTTACCACAAGATTAATATGTTTTATAAGAATTGAATATTAACTGCTCGTAACCTATATCCGATCAATCGCTACTAACTCCCTCCCAATACTAGCGTTTCATCATTCCCAAATTTTTGTAGCTCCAATACTACGGCCAGTTTAGCTCAATTTTTCCCCGCGTAGCATTTAAATCATCTTAGAGTTCAAAATAAAAATAATATAATAAAAAAAAAAATCTATAGAAACAGGTGATTCATCACAAGTGTTTAAAATTAATATTCACAATTTGTGAATAACATATCGTTTTTTTACGTTTAAGAGCTTTCTGATTGATTGAATTTATTATTTTCAAACCTGTCAAATTTAAAACGTCACACATTGACGGCATTAAAATTTAGAATGTTATACAATAACTGTCAAGATGCCGAAATAGCAATTTGCTATTTTCAGAATAATTCTTTATACATTGTGTGAAAGGTCGGCAGTTACGGAGATAAGCGACATCAAAGTTTTCATTTTTCAAAAATATTTCTATTTAACTTATCTTTTGTCAAACGTGTAATAAAGAAAGTAATTTATATCGAACATTAAAAATTCATTATTTTTGATATATGTCAAATAAAATGATTAAAACTTATTAAAAAAATATTTTTGTATAATATTTTAAAAAGGTTTTTGTCATTTTATATTCAATTAAACTTACCGTCGTAATAGTCCGACGTTTTACTTTTTTTTTCAATATTTCTTTATTATCTTCTATAAAATGTTGAAGTATTACTACAATTACCTATATAAAATACTAACAAATCTTTCGCTTCAATACAAGTCAAATAAAATGACAAAAACCTTAATAAATATATTTTTATTTATATTTTCTGCGAGATTAAAATAATTTTATTTGACTTGTATCAAAGCGAATAAGTGCGTTATTGTAAGTTAATTTAGTAATATTTCAACTCTTTACTGTCAGAAATATTGAAAAAAAAAATGCCAACTCTAATGTCGCTTACATAGTAGCTGTCGACATTTCACCCAAAGTGTGGAGAACAATTTCCATTCATAATATTTCGAAATTTTCGTGATTTACTTTGTGGAAGTTCATTGTAAATAACTATGAATAGAACACAACGTTGTTTACTTCACACAATGACAGTTTAATTAAATAAATAAATTAAAACGTTTTCGATGCTTACTGCATCATCTTCAGTAATATAGATGATGCAGTAAGCATCGAAAACGTTTTAATTAATTTATTAATTAAACTGTCATTGTGTGAAGTAAACAACGTTAATTTCTATTCAAAATTGAATGAAAAAGATTCCACCAAAATTTTGCTACTAGCTACGAGTCATCCTATATAACATTGGACGTGATTTTTGAGAAATATCTCGTGTGATATGAAACGTGAAAATATATATTTTGAAAGTTTAACATCAGTTTAATTTTAAAGATAAAATAATCTTTTTAATTCAACAAAATCCGTTTTCATTTCTTTAAGATGGACTAACCCAAAAATGTAAACAAGCGCATTACCTGTCATAATAAAAACACCGAGCATTATTTATGTCATTTTGTTAAAAGACAATAAAATGTGGGATCTCGGCGTGCCCACCCATTTCATTGCTTGAGCTACAGATAAACCAAACAAATTATTATAAACTGGCCTTGTCCTTTGTGGCCTGGCTGGAGTACACTCTGATAAGAAGGATAATAAACGATATTTATCGTATGTAATGCATACCAACAGATATACACGAAATTACTTTATTTTTATACCATTACATTATATTCTAAGAGATGAGTGAGCAGTTTCAGTACTGTACTATGCAATTCAATATAACTAGCGAAAAGCTACTACTTTTTAAGAAAATTAGACAAGTTAGGTTTTTCTATAGAACCTTTTTTTCAATATTGAAAATATAAGCTTGTTGTTGTAGTGATAAAAGCACTTACTTGCCTAGTAATATAGTGGTGGATAATTTAAGCCTCTCTCCAGTAGACTATCAAGAAATTTCCCTATTTTCATAGCATAAACGTTTAGCCTACCCTGAAAAAATAAAATTTTTGAGTTGAAATGTATTTCGTGTGCGCATTTCTATTTTTTTTTATTTATTACGATTACCATGTTATGATCGTGTAGTGTAATTTTCATATCTTTTGTTATTATATTATTATTTTTACTTCTAGTGTAAGAGGAATGATATTCTAGTCATTTGCAAAACATATCTTAAAAGTTGGATCACTTGTATTAGAAAATATATATCATTTATGGTATGTTTTTAACAATTTTCACATTTGATTGGAATTTTTATCAAAGTTCTTTTGTATATGATTCCTCAAAGGGCTGAGTTTAGGTAATTAAAATTAATACTAAATACACTGAATAAAAAATACTTGAATGAATACAATAATATATCAATTGCGGGGCATAAAAGCAAAGGCAGCAATATAATAATGTAGTCATCGAAGATAACTAAATAATAATATACTGAATTCATGATTTTACAGGAAACAATCTGTAAATTTATAGGAAACATCATTTTGGAAAGTATAGTCACATAAAATCTAGAATTCAGTATATTTTAAATTAGTGATCCTTGGTGACTGCATTCAAAACATTTTTTTAATTATTTGGATATTGCTGCTTTAACTTTTATACCCCACAATTATGTTCGACTTTCCAAGTATTTATGAGAATGTCAGCATCTTCAGTGCAAAATGTGGATTGAGAATATTGTAACAGAGCCATGAGATGATAATAATATAGATATGGGAAAATAATATAGGTTAGAATAGAATTTAAAATTATGTTCACTGATACAAAGTCCCTTAAAATGACGTTCAATTACGCTAGTAATAAATAACTTTTAATATCCATAGACCCGCATTAACATTGTCTTCAGAACAAGCATAATATTGATTAATATTTGACCTTTGCGGAATGAATAAGCAGTATCGTTTAGGCATTAGCAAGGACGCGTTTTAAATTTTGCAATCATTCATTTGCAATCGACCTTTGTAATGGCCCCAATTATACTATTTTCTAAATTGTGCCACGATATAACATGTTAGAATATTTTAAATCGCTACAAACCAATTATTGGCATGAGCTCTATATTGTGAGCTAAATTACCAATTACACATGATTATAGATTGTGCAAATTTTCAATAATAATCCGTTAGAGACTTTGGTTAATTTAAGACCTGCGCTAGGAAGACTTATAAGGAGGCGCTCACCCACACAACCCCTTCCACGTACATTAGTCACGTAATAATGAAATATACTCGGATGCACTTCGTCTCAACTGTTGTTTCGACATGACGGGGAAAATTCCATCACCGTTCTCTTCTGATTCATTATTTCCTGTTAAAAAAGTTGAAAATAATATTATTTCATAATTTATCATTTTTGATATTTTTTAACACATATTTAATTGTGATCTTGCTATTATAGAAAACAGTTCCTCGCGATGAGAACGCGGTCTCTTAGGCGCGTATGTGCAAAATATTTCTTCCATAGATGTTTCCTTTATATTTAACCCTACAAACGACACAGAAGTTTTAAAAGTGATAAATAATCTCAAATCGGGTTATTCAAGTGGGAGTGATGGTATAAGTGCAATGGTATATAAAAATCATCGCTCGCAACTGGTTACACCTATAACACATATTGTAAATATTAGTTTTAACGAAGGTGTGTTTACTAATCATTGTAAAAATGCCAAAGTTATACCCATATTTAAAGGAGGAGATAATTTAGAAATTAACAATTATAGACCAATTAGCCTTCTCAATACCTTATCCAAAATAATAGAGAAATTTGCCAAGATAAGATTTATGAATTATGTACAAAAATATGAAATTCTCTCAGAAAATCAATTTGGCTTCAGAGAGAACTTAAGTACAAGTGACGCGGCATTAAAAGTTATAAACACAGTTGTAGAAAATTGGATGCGGGTCGTAAGACATTGGCAGTCTTTTTAGACCTGTCCAAGGTCTTTGATACTGTATCCCATGGTATACTCCTTAAAAAGCTCAGTTCAATGGGTATTTTTAATAAAACACTAAACTGGTTGAGAACATACCTTAAAAATAGAACGCAAATAGTAACAATAAAGGAACATGTTAGTTCTAATAATATATTTTTATATGGTGTACCCCAGGGTAGTGTACTGGAACCTATTTATTCTTAATATATATTAATGACTTATGTAAAGTAAAATTTTCTGGTATTTCTGTGGCATTTGCAGATGACACTGTCTTGGTATTTAGTGGTGACACTTGGGAAGAAACCTATGCTAAAAGCAATGAAGGTTTGTTGACTGTAAAAAGATGGCTTGATAATAATCTTCTTACACTTAATTCTCAAAAAACCAAATATATTACTTTCAGTATTTCCTCTAAAAACGAACCTTCATTAGACCATGATCTGACATTACATACCTGTGTACAGAAATGCAATTGTCAATCTTTGGAAAGAGTAGACAACATTAAATACCTTGGAATAATTATTGATAAACACCTGAAGTGGAACAACCATATTACTATGTTAACAAATAAAATTAGAAAACTTACATATATTTTCAAGGAATTACGGAATATACTGGACAAAGACACTTTAAAAACCGGAGATTATGCTATTGTACAATCATTACTAACCTATAATATTATTTGCTGGGGAAACTGCTACAAGACCATGCAAGAGCCTTTACATAATGCACAAAAATTAATCTTAAAAATCGTGTTTAAAAAAAGTTTTTTTACACTCCTCACAACTCTTATTCAGCGAAAATAAAATCATGACTGTCAGCCAGATTGCCATTACTCAAACTTTGTGCAAATTCTATAAAATCAAAATCAAATGTCCACTTCTTTAATGTATCAGCCAATAAATGCCAAGACAGTGTTTGGACAAAGAAGTTTTACAAGGCTCTTTTGTTCTTCAATGCTCTTCCCGAAAATATTAAGAGTGCAAACACTCCGTCACTTTTTAAAAAAATGGTTAAGGGTGTTATGCAGACTGATGGAAGTGATATCCAAATGTCTTTGGTGTCCATTCTGTCATAGTCAGTGTGGACACCCTATTCTTAACTTTTTACACAACACTAGTCGAGAAGTTATTATTGTCACCTGCATTTGCACAAATACCCAACTGCCGAAATCTTTAGTAAAAGTAAGAAAAAAAAAATATACCTACATCTTAGGAAGAAATTATTGTTATGAAGTAATTAAAAAATTATATTATTAATTAAAAATTAATTACATTGTTATAAGTAAGTAAAAAAGAAAAAATAAATAAATTATATCTTAGGAAGAAATTATTGTTATGAAGCAAGTAAGTAGTCATCTGAAAATATATTTGACAGATAAACATATTTATTACCATGTCTTCGTAATCTATTTACCGGTGATTTTAATATATCACTAGCTGTAACCCGTCAAAAAGGACGGTACTTTGGCATGCCGGTTCTTGAAGAATATTTACTTATTTATAGTCGACACCCATGGAAAAATAATAATTATTTTTATCAAAATATATGAACACCCTTTTCCCTAGCAGTTAATGGCGCATATTATTTTAAGCCCTGGCGATTGTGCGTACGTAAAACTAACGCGATTACGTAAGTAATGTAAGTATACTAAATAATTAATGCTAAATATTTTATCAGGATTGTTGCTCTTATATATATAATGTTCTTAATAATAAAAATTTAAGAGAATATTGAACGATACATAATAAAATGTATATGACGTAAAATGAGATAGAAAATTAATGTTCGTAATTTTGTCCAATATTTCGATGTGTCCGCCTTGAGACGTTTCACTGTACTATACATTCATATTATGGTTTTATGAGCTTGCGCGTCTCCGGTCTAGCAACCTTTATATGGAAGTTCAGCCATTTCTATTCAGGATGATGCATATCGTGAAATAAAGAGGATCATACTTAATTGGCATTGCGCAATCAACATCAATAGACTCATATTTGTGTGATTGCATGTAATTTATAAAAAAACTCAAATGCGCGACACGACAAAAAGACCACAAATATTTGGACCAACGAAAACAGGTCCACGATATAAGCCCACGCGACAATAGATCCAACGATATTATGACAACAAACAATTTTTCAAAAATAAAATAGTAAAAATGCTTTAAAAAAATAATGACGAAACCATTGAATATAATCTTTCGAAAAATCTTAAAAACCAACTGATGAAATCAAGAGACAAAAATATTTAATGTAACATTTTGCGAACTATAAGAAAAAATAAATAGGGTTAGATTAAGTGGATATTCTTTGTTTGTACGGTGTTTCAGATGAATGGACTTTTTTCACTAGCTATAAACCCGTCAATAATGACGGAACATTGGTTCGCGTCTTTGCTAAGACCTAGTATATATTTATAGTATCTTTTTAGCGGTTCACGCAGAGACGGCCGTAGCAACGCACATAGAGCCGCCGGTTCGGGTTTGCCGGCCCGGGGTTCAAGCCCCATCTCCGGCCGCTAAATTTGTTTTTTTTATCCGTGAATTCAAATGAAATTCGGACGTTATACGAAGTTACGGACAGACAAACAGACAAACAGATAGACAGACAGATAGACAGACGGACATACAAGGAAATTATTATATTTGATTTTATTTAGGTATTTTTATTTTAAGTGCAAAATGCAGCTATGAAATACATACATCCAATGCTGTGCATTTTGTGCATGTGCAATTTTTTTAAAATTATTACACTTCAACAGGCCAAGAGGCCCAATTACAGAAGCAAAACACATTTGAAAACATCCAGTATTTAGTAAATCACATACTTTAATTGTGACCTCAGCGAACATCGAACCCGGAACCCTCGGTGTGAGATTTGAGGTGTGTGGTGTGGTTGTTTATTTATTTATCTTTGACATTTGCAGTGCCAAATGTAAGAGGATGGATGTGTTAAAAGATTAAATGATCCTCCAGATTGCATGCGAAAATGTATGAATGTGGATGAGGTGAAATTTTTAATGTCAGGATTGAAATCCATCATCTCAAATCACCTAATGGTAAGTAACTAAGTATATATTGTTTTGATCCCATTGGGAATTTATAATACAGTTATTATTGTCAATAATTTTTTATAATTTTTTTGAATATTTCTAAATTTATTTCTATTTTTTTTCGATTCAATAAACAAGAGATTAAAACAACTTAAATCGTTCATTGAATAATTCAATATATTTGTCAAAGGATTTCAGCTCTCATAAAAATTACGGGATACCTTGCATTAAGGACGAGAATGCCTTCAGACCGCCCGGATTACGTTTATTTAAATCAGGTAGCCTTTCCCCAAAAAGGATATATTATATTTTGACATTCTTACACGGAAAAAAGGTGTATTTATGTGATAAATAAAACACGGGTTTATTTATACATTTTATAGACTTGATAATTTGAAAAATATATAATCTTATATTCAAACTAGATAGGGGAACCGGGGCCGGTTGGTGAACTTTTAGTGTTTTTATGAAGTAAAGCTAAACCAAATCTCATTTTGTGGCATCAGTTAGAAAAATAATATATTTAGGACCACGTTTTGATACCTGCGAAAGAAAATACTCTTCTTCTTTTATTCTAGAATTTATCAAAAACGGATCATACATCAATCACTGTCAGGGTTATAGTTTGGACAGGTATAGAATTCACTCAGGAATGCAAAATAAAAGCTTTGGCAACACTACTGTTTGATCTTTATTTTTCTTTGACTTCTTTTACGTCTACCATCATGTCTCGTTGACCGTTTTTGATTATAACGCTATTATTTGAATAATTATAATATATTTTAGAAATATAAATTACTATCCATTAATACGTCTTTAGGGTAGGTAGATGATTCGCCCCTAACCCACCCCAAATGAAATTCGCCTACATACTCCAATCCTAATTGTACTCTCCAAACAATAAACATCATTGAATAAAAAAAATATCTGTATCCATATAGGAGTAAGTATTATATAATTAGAATATTAGCTATATGTGATTAAAATTATGTATATACATGTTACGGAACTAACGTTAAAATGGTCAATCGTCTGCCTACCCCTTCGCCTATTGGTCCTGGTCTCCCCTACTGGACAACGTTTCCAATAATTTTTGGATCACTGTGTACCAATGCTCAACAAAATACTATTATGAGCGTAAAAAAGTCTTATGTGCATTTAAAAGGTCGTGAGCAATATTTTGCTACGCTGGGAAGAAATTAAGGAACACATTACCTCACCATTAGTAACAAAAATTTCTCTAGGCAGAGTAAATAGAGTGCCACATTATTCTGTATAAATAACCCACTTTTTTTGTATTTCTTGGGCACTTACAATGTAACAATTTCTTTCAGATATTATTAATTTTAGAAGTGGTGTAAAATGCTGGAGAAATTAAATTTGGCGTTCCAAATTCAATTTCTCCAGCATTTTACACGACTTCTAAAATTTAAAATTTATTTTACAACAAAGACCTCTCAAATAAATGGGAAAAGAGTGATATCTATACAATAGAATGTAATGATTGTGATGCACAATATGTAGCAATGACTACTAGTAATTTTAAAACTAGGATAAGAGAATATGAATTGTGTTTAAAAAATAATAATTATTCGGAATTTTCTAACCACTTGTTGGAAACTGGCCACACTTTTAATTTTTAACAAATTTTTCAAATTGTCCGCCCTAGAAACTTTAGAAATAAACAAAAAAATAAATTCTAATATTAACATCGTTAACAAAATAATAGCCCCGTGTAAGTCACCGTTATTAACCATGTTCCCTCCCTCACCCCTCCCACTCCACAAATCACCCCCGCCCCCTAAAGACACCTAATACAGTACTTTCGCATTTTAGATTAGTTTAAATAACGCTCGTTAATGACACGGACGTGTCGAAACCGGTAGCATAAATTCTTGAATAAGTAACAAATTATACATTGTAAATTTAAACTCTTTAATAATGTCTAAATGAACCACAATTGCCTCGTTCTCTTTCATTCAAGCCCAGTGCACGCTCGTTGATTCTTGAAGCTGCTAAGTAAATAGAAACGTTCACACAATTTCTGGTGTAACCTGACCTTTTGGTGTATGCCTTCTGACCTTGTTGCCTTCAACACTCACCTAATATAATCATTAATACCTCCTATAATTATTCATAAATCATTTTAATCAATAGTAATATTCTTTGTTTAAATTATAAACTGGTCCGTTGATGATTAGTAGGTACGTGATAAGCTTCACAGTGTAGTGGTAATGAATCTTGCACAAGCGTTTAGCTTAGTTTGTAAAAATTTTAAAATAATAATAATGATACATTAAAAATGTTTTTCTTTAATAAAATTATGACAATGTTATAAAAATTCATTGTTAAATTATATAAAAGATAAATATAATCAACTATAAGAACGAAACCCAATTTGAACTTTGCTTTGCAGTTATTATTAAAGTTAATAATATTTAATTAACTTACTTATACCTTCACTGTTATACACCATTGTATTTATAATGCAAGCCTCACTAGGCTATACCCATGCTAAGGATGTTAGTTAATAATGGATTGTAGAAATAAAAATAGTCTTTCTTTTCTAAAACTGAAAAATGAAAAAAAAAATTATGATAGCAGACTTTTCTCTATATTTTGATAGATTAGATGACACACATATTATATGAGACATTCATAATCAATGAATGTCTCATATAATTATCGACATAGTTTAACAATACAATACAGTATAAAATACTGAGGCTTATATTTACAAATCATATATTAGCAGTACTGTTTCTATTTGTTTCTTGTTCCATTACATTTCAATTCACCTAAATTAAATATTCTGTAACGAAAGGTAAACAAAAGGAATTGCGCACTATCCGAATGCCACTTTAGAACAAAACTATGGAAGGCTCTAGACTACCCTTCATCATTCTAAGATTATCTGCAACATTCTGGAGACGCCTAGAATAGCCTGGAAGCGACAAGGATCTTCTCGCATCTTTAGAAATGAAAATAATGTTCTCGAGGATTCGAAAATAGCCGGGCCAGTGCCGTTGATTTGTTGTTGTTGTTTTGACGTTTCTACCAGTGCGATATTAGCGATAGGTGCCGCAAGGGCTTGTCGCTACCAACGCGTGTTTGCTAACGGTGATTAATGCGCAGATTAATTGAAGCGAAATAATTAAGCAAAATACCTATTTATGTGCTATGGTCACTTTCAATTAAACTCAGTTTGAACCGAGTTTAATTGAAAGTGTTCATAAGCGAGTGATGAATTGCGAAAAAGTGTGAATTCGAGACTAGGGTTTGTTCTTGATTCGTGTCCAGTGGGTTAGTCAATTTATTTAAATAATTAATCACATATTGAAAATCTTGTCTTCCGTATATAATCATTTGTCTTCTGTAGCCACGTCCCGCGACAACACTTAGAATTAAATTGAGTGAACACAGTGAGGATATTTACCACACACGACACACGCATCGCCTGCATTGTGACTAGTATTTTGAGTACAAAATTATATTGGGGAATTTTTTGTACCTACTTCAATAATAAAATGGATAATGTTCAACATTTAGCATTCAAGTAAATAGCGTCCAGCGGGGAGCCCGGCGCTCACAATGGGCCGCGCCTCCGAGGGGAGTAAAGCTCGGACCGACACAACATAATAGAGGCACAAAGATATTTGGACCTCCGGAGATAACTCGTAAATATATCAAACGTGGATAAAGACGTAAACATGATAAATAAGTAATTGTACAATTTAGAGACGTTTTTGTTTGAACTCTGTTGTAAATTATTTTAAATTTTTTTTTAACCCGTCAAAAATTACTCAATTTTTAGTGTACTGTCACGGGGTCGCGGCCGCGGGTGGCAAATAAAACACTAACTATCAGTTATGAAGTTATTGATGAGAGGGACTCCTCCACCCGAAATAATAGTAGTGATAAATAACTCAAGCATATGTGTGTGTGTGTAGTATAAAATTTAAATTTACAGGGTCCCTCATAGCTAGTTGCAGAAACTTCGAGAGAGTCTTCTTTATTCAATTTTGAATACAAAATATTTTTAACACTGGGTAAAATGTCGACAGATACTTAATATCGAACATCAAAAAACAATCGCTTTGATACGAGTGAAATAAAATGATTAAAACATTGCAGATAATTGAAAAATATTTCTTTGTCAAGTTTTTGTCATTTTATTCGACTTACATCAAATCAAATAAATTTTTAATATTCAATTTAAGTAACTATAGTGTTAGTCCGATGTTTTATCGAAAATTATTCAGAAATATTAAAATAATTAAAATGTCGCTTATCTCCGTACATAACTGTTGATATTTTCCATTCTACGTTGAATGAAAAAGACTTCGCTGAAGTTTTTGATACTAGCGATGAGAGACCCTGTATATTTAACTGTGAATTAGGTAGGTCCATTTATTATTTACAGAAAAAATTAAATATACTTTTTATTAATTTTATCGAATGATACATTAACGAATGCAACTTTGAATAACCTCGACTATCCCTTGTGGTCATCATTTGCATAAATACTTGAATTGTTGATACTGAAAATTGATTTTAACATTTCCATTTTACTGTTGCTGTCTCCCAACTCGGCTCACATCCTGAATAAACTTTTTGCTGAATTTTATTTATTTTATCTCCTCGGAAGGCAAGCAACGCAAATAATCCTCAAAGAAAAGAATCCAGTTAAGTAAATAAACTGTGACAGAATTAACGTGTCTTTCAATTTTTATGAGGTTTCTTATAAATTATACTGCCTTGATCCTGCAGTCGCGCTTTATTTCGAATTGTTAATATTTATTTATTGAAAACTATAAAACGACGATTGTAATTTATCAAATGGCAATTGAAATAAATAATAACTACGCATTATTGATAATGTTAGATTAGGTGAGATATTTATTCGTTTTCAATTAATTCATGAATATTTTTAAGATGATTTGACATTTAGCAAAACCACAAAAGCGAAGCCATAGAAAGCGAAACAGACAGCGGGCGATACCATAGACTAACAGTACGGATGTGCTATTATCTTTAATATCCATATTGCCTTTTTATACTCGAACATAACTACGATGAACTTCGCAATATACACCAGCATGGAGTGTAAAGCTCATTTATGGAGGCGGCCTCACTCACATATATTATCTATTTTTTATGAGAACTCAATCATTCCACAGATTCACAAACAATATATAACCTAACCACCCATAGCCATGTTTTAACACATGATTTTAGAATTTGATAAATATTTTAAGAAGTATGCGGGACGCAAAGTAAATATAAAAAATAAAATATTCTAAAAATTTAGTATTTTAACGCTACGAATATATGTATAACAAAATTAAATATACAATTAAGTATCGTCAAAACAATCAGTATTAAACAAATTTTTTTGTTGTTTGATTATTTTTAAAAATTCGCCGAACAAAGTATTAAAAATCCTATATTTATTATTAAATGGGACATAAATACAAAAAAATAATAATTTATTAACATTAGGGATCGTAAAAATAATATTTACATGCAATTTTATCGGTTGGTAACAGTAGTTCTATAAGTGCTTACTAAATATAATAATTAATTTCTTTTCCAATAACTGCAATGATTAATATTCATTTTTAATTTCAAAACATGATAAATGCAGCTTGTAGTTAAAAGATCCGTATTGAAAAATAAACCATTAATTCACACGTTTAAAATGAAATGGAATACGATATTGTGGAAGCGCAAACAAAGAAAACGTTCTCCCAAAGTTTTATGTTTATTGTTATGAATCTTAAAAGTCAAAATTTTTTAAACAGTAGCTAAGGAATGCCAAAACCGTACACAAAAGTCGCTGTCGAGTCATGAATAAACATCGAAATTTATGTTTGATGCTCGGAACCCTCTCATAAGACCGAGACTTGCTTAGTTCTAAAGACAAAGTATCAAGTTGCAATCTCATTCATCTCTCTCTTAGTAAATTATGTACTATGCACTGTGGCTTTATGTGAGGCTTTTGAAAAGTAAAAAAAAACCTTTATATAGACAAGGTGGACATAAAGTACGGGAAGGAAACGAAGGTGATAAGGCTCTACTCGTTTCTCGGGTCATGTCAACATGTCGTGACGTGGATATGAGTATTGTTCGGAGGCTTCTCTCGGCAATAAAATTAAAAGGACAACGGCTAATGCACCTAACCATAGACGCTTATTTTTCTCAGTTATGAAGAAGGAAACCCTAGACGTAAAAGTTAATGGAGCCATTAAAGCTTCATATCTAACTATGATAATACTACGCACTCGCAAACAATAGGGGTGTAATGAAACGGGCTGAAGTTAATTTGTTCTTGAAGGGTTTTAATGGGGATCTTCCGTATCACCATTGTATCGAGGTGGTGATTAAGAAGTTATGCCCCCAAAAATGCCTAGTGTGGGTAATTTGACATGTCTATTGATTTTAAAAGTACCTAAGAAAAATACATTTAAAACAAACATTGGAACTGAAAATAACATACATACTTACATCTAATTTTCAAAATACTGTTTAAACATGTTTAAACATTCATTAAATAATATAAATAAAACAAATGGGTCAGGAGTTTATGTATGATTGAGAGTATGTTTAATTTACTATACTTTTGTATTTTTTATTTTGTTTCACATATTTAGTTAGGTATCTGTATACAAATTATGCGTAAAGATGAGTTGTTCCGATTGTAAATATTAATTATAAATATCGACAAATTTTCAAACTATTATATTTCTAGATGAGCAAATCGACCACTACTAACAAGCCACAAAAAGTGGCTTGGTAGGGTCTTAAAAATGTTATATTATATTGTTTGTATTTGCATGTTTATCCTTTGTATTTGTTATTTTAATATGTAATAATAAAAAAATGCGCCCTATATTCGGAAAGTATTAAGTGTTAAAATTTATTTATTAGGATATATACAATAATAGAAATAATATATTATAGCATAGTTTTAGGACTGAAAATCGCGTTCGACAAAAACACGTATTCCTGCTACAAAA
The DNA here is from genome assembly GCA_016648135.1 of Agrypnia vestita. Classification (NCBI taxonomy): domain Eukaryota; kingdom Metazoa; phylum Arthropoda; class Insecta; order Trichoptera; family Phryganeidae; genus Agrypnia; species Agrypnia vestita. The sequence goes on from JADDOH010006493.1 coordinate 16,169, forward strand.
TTGTAACAACTCATTTGTGCAACATCAATGTCATATCTAGGGAAAAAATAATTTAATTGGTATCAGAAAAATCACAGATGAAAAATGTCTACAAAAATCATATATAGGTAAAAAAAAAAAATTTCAGCATACTTCACTTCTTCCGCTTTTATAAAATATGTAATATCCACATTGAAGTTGTGATTTAAATATAAATCTTATTATTTGTATATAATATATATTAAAAATTGCTTTACAATATATATATAAATAAATAAAAAATAAGAAATTTATATGATATGGTAAGTACCAAGGTTTGTCAAAATAGAAAAATTATTTTCAAATGAGTCAAACTCAGATTTCGATTGATTGCTAAAATCAGGTTTTAAAAGTTGATTGAGCAAATCCTTTGTCTGTAGGTAGAGGCTAATTAATGTCTATTGTCAAAATAAATGTTTTTCGGAAATTAAATTACTTGCATATTTATTATCATTACCAGCAGTAGCAGCTAGGTTTTCATTTGAAAATAATTAAAAAAAAACAATTTATAGTACATACCCGCATTGATAAATATCTATTGTCGTTATAACGTTCCATGGCTGATGAAACAAAGAATACGTATGAGTGAAATGAAAGAGAGAAAAACAATCCTTATAGATTAAAACAGAGTTTTTAGTGGCAAGCATCTTACGCCGATTACATACGTTTACCGCTTGGCAGCGTACCGCCGTAATAGTAATTTGGATACATTGTATTAGGTTAACGATCATTGAAAAGTCGAATAATCACATATTGCTTACGAAAGATTCACGCTTGAAATTATTGTCACGGGATTGTGTTTGTGGGAGGCAAATGAAAAAATGAAAATTAATTAAAGTTTTATTTAACAATTTTTATTAATCAATTAGAAAAGACATACTGAAAAAATTAAATTAACGAAACAAGATTTAAATGCCACCGGGACTCGAACCACGGACCTCACATTCTATCCGGGAATAGCGCGTTATCCAATTTCGCCATGGCACTCTGTAAAGTTAACGAAAATTAATTAATTTATTAAATAAATTGGATAACGCACCATTCCCGGATAGAATGTGAGGTCCGTGGTTCGAGTCCCGGTGGCATTTAAATATTTTTTCTGTATGTCTTTTCTAATTGATTAATAAAATTGTTTAATAATTCACAGAACTTTGTTCTGAAATTGCAACTTCACAATAAGAATGTGTTTTCTTTAATATTTAAAATTTTATTTATTCACCAAAGTCACTGGACACGAATTTCATCGGAGCACAGTTCTTTAATTCAAATAAATTTCGTAATTTGCATTGATTATCACTCCCGAATAACTTGTCTCTGCTTTACTGATGCACGTTGTTCAAACCGCTCAGGTTCGCGTAGAAAACTTTGTACGTAAGTACGCACTCGAGCCGTTACGTCTAACGCTTGCCTCTGGTATTTCGCCTTTCTATGGTCGTCAAAACCACTCTGTTCAGCATAACGCCGTCGCGTATTTATAGAGATCCGATGCTATGGAATATTCTGGAATCAAATAGACTATCCCAGACATTTGTAGTAATTTATAATTTTCTGTAAAATGTGTAAAATTCCTTCCTCTTCTACCATCTAATGACAATATGTTCGTTAAATACATGAAAGGAATTTTTAAATCCAGATACATAGTATGTAAATATTTTATACTTAGCCTTACAATAGCAAATCGCATTGAATGAAATGACCGCCACGTTTTTATCATGTAGGTATTCTTCGCATTTCCGCCCTGATTTAGAAGTCTCTTCCACATCCTCGCATCCTCTAACACGAGCTTGTCGGCTGTGGAGGTTTCCTCGCAATGTTATTTTACTTCTGAGATTTTACGGCAGAAGTTTGCTGAAGATTGGAATGAAGGATGGCCTATTGATTCGGGAGGCGACGATACTTAGCGTATCTTTTTGTACACGTACGTCAATACTTTATGTTGTGCCATTGTGTTCCTTGGGAGATTGTCCATCTAGCACTGAAAAGGCGGAGACGGGTCTCCAGGATGATGTACCCAGCACCAGGTATGTGTGCGATCAAACCCTGGTAATTCGAATGTGATGCGTTCAAATTATTTTTTCAAGAATAAGCTTTTATTGCCTGTAGGAAAAATGGGGACTTGCTATCGATAATACATATTTAAAACCCGAAAAGCCCACTTTATTTCAAAATTATACAACAAAAATATTTAGCACATTATTAGAGACAAGCATGACTAATTAATGAATTCGAGTTTTTTGAGTTATAACGTAATTTTAATAGTCAAAATTATTTTATATTCAAACAATGATTAAAACTTCGATATATACCGTGCGTTGAATTATAAATGTACATATTAATGAGGTTATCTGTATATATACTACAGAGCGATATAAAATATTCTAAGAACATTTTTGAATAAGAGGAAAAAATTGCCACCAATCATTTGATGAAAAGAATTGATATTGATTGATTCTCAGTATTAATTTAAATTTGTTTTACGAAAATAATATTACAGAGGATAAAATGAAAGAATCGTTAATTTGATAATATTTTCAATGCTGATTTTTAATGTTGTTTTGAATAATATAAAATAATTAAATTATCGAATATACGCCTTAAAAATTAGACTTGATAGAAAAATATGATTTTCGACAATGAAAAATTTTGATCTTCGTTGAAATCAGATTCGATTTATTCATTAAAAATCACAATAGATTTACATCACATTAAAATACCAATAAAACAAGACTGGTTGCACGGTGGTCTCAGGTGCAGAGGTGAGACAAAATGAAATAATATAAAACTAGTTCCTACAACAACGAGACGATTCATGACCCTCTAAACAATAAAATGTTCTGTTCGAAGATGTAATATGTGTATGAAAATTGTACTTTCTCTTTATTTAGCTGAAGCTCCGCGCAGTATGCACGTGAGCAGCGTATTCTAAAATAAAACTAATAATAACTTAATTTTTTGAGTTTTCAATTTCAACAAAAACCTTTCTCAAAATAGAAAGAACAAAGTATGAAGCTTTGTAGAAAGCTTATTTTTTATTGGTAGATATATATTTTAGGTAATAATTTCGCTACTTATCTCAAAACCTGTCTCAAGGCCAGCGCAAATGATTAATGTCATAAATCCATACATTGTAATTGTATCATAATAAGCAATAATAAGCAAGCTACAATTATTTAACTTCAGCTAATTTATCGATAACAGCAATTCTGTATAATAATTTTGGCACAATATTGATGAGAAGTGCCTCGAAACTTGTCTTGAGACTCGCTTGATGTACAGTATAAAGTGGAGTTGTCCATCGTTTTCTATTATATTTTGAATGCAGAGCAGAATGATCGAGTGAGACATAGGGACACTTACCGCCTACGTTTTTTTTCCTACATCAAGAAGAACTACACCTAACAGAGTTATTTCACTGTACGTGGGTCTAGCTAGAATAGTTTAGAAACAAAAACGTCAGAAAGATCGAGAAGTCGTGTCAGTAATAAATACGCGGAAGAGCACGAAGCGAGAAAAGTTTGTGTTTGACAGCTAGCGGAGACCACAGAAGTCATCGAAACGGCGACAACTGAGAGAAACCAACGATACCAGGCGCGAAGTATGCGAAATTTCTAGAGGCGATACAAACGGCGCGCGGCGTGCGTTTCCATAGACTATATTCTCGAGTGACTAGTGCAAATTACATAATAGTGATCACGTTTAAATTAGTGTCCAGTGACTTTTGATGAATAATAAAATAGTATTTATGTCGCGGTCCGTATATTCTTAAAATTTTATACTTTTGTACGACACTCATCTGCTAAGATGAAGAACATTGGTTAATAATGGGAGCAATAAATATCCTAGGATGGTAATTATTGTCTTGCATATTTGGATTCCTGTACTTTATAGATACTGTAAGGAATTTATTATATTAGTCAATTTTAGTAAAAATTAAATTATTATATTATTGATTAAAACCTCTGCATTTTAATATAAATTCTCAAAAATTAATTTCATATTTGTATTTAAAATTATTTTTTTTAGAGGGATATCAAATGCATTGAGTTATATCAGTTCGCAATTGGCGGCCCTCGTTGTCCAGTGGGCACGAAAATGGCCCGTCTTACCGGGGATTCTGGGTACGATTCCCAGAATACACATGTGTGTGATTTTATTACGCCTGGGTATTTTTGTGATATTAAACTTTTTTGTCTTCTTCTTCTACCTCAGACTTCATATCTCCACTACTAGACTCCTTCCATACTCTTGTTTTGGAATTCCGGTTCATTTAATTTTTAAGGAGTTTGACATTAAAACACCATGCTTGCCAGACGGGTTGTTGAGTTTTGAAATGAGCCGCCCTTAACATAAGGAACCGACGCTGTTTGTTGCCGCTCATTATGGGTCAGACGCTACTGCTTATTGGTCTGCTAGAAGTATTTTATTTTCCTCCTACCCTCCATATCTGACGAGCTTTCCCCTATTCGTCGCCCGGGGACGCATCTCCTAGCGGTTACAGGCTCCGACAAAGATATTTAACTGCAGTAATTGTATTCCTTGACCTCTTGTAGAGCTAAAAAATTTGTTGCACGGTATTGAGATAATAATCGAGAATTAAGCACTCATTTAAGGGCTGTCTTATTTTCGAAAGAGACAAAATTATCCATTTTCATTAAGTATTGAAGTTTTTCTGGCTAAATCCAAGATAATGGTCCCATTGCATATACAACGAAAATGATTATTGAATGTGCTAATAACAAAATGAAAAATAATTTACGTTTAAAAAGTAAGTATTAAATAAGATATTACACTTTAAAGTTTCGAAAAATGCATTGCATATTTTGACATTTCATAGGAAATATATGAGGTTAGGTTAGGTTATTAGGTTTGGTTTGGTTAGGTTATTACGTTTGGTTAGGTTAGGTTATTAGGTTTGGTTTGTTTAATTTAGATTACGATTGTTTTAGTTAGATTAAATTAACAGGACATTAAATTATATAGTGAAATACTTATTTTCAGGGTATGAACAACGGGACCATATTCCTGGATTATTCCGTTTTTCTATTGATACTCTACCTAAAATGCGTTAAATTTGAATTCTGTTCTCTGTATTATGTAGCATTATATATTATCCATATAATGCTTCATAGCCCATCTCACTGACTGCATAAATATGATGTTAATTTTTTTTTATCGTGATTATTTTCTAATTAATGATATGAAAATTCAGAAAAAGAAAAATCGTGAAAAAAACATCCCTTTGTGTGTGATATTATATTAAGGACAGGAATAAAACAACTTACAAGAACTATTGTTATTAATTTCTCCTAATTTAAAATGTTTTAGAATGTACATTCATACTTTATATACAAAAGTAAAGTGTTAAAATAAATCCTTCAAATTTATCAAATACTTTGTTTTACCCACGGTTAAATTTTATTATAAAAATTCTACATTTTTAGAAAGCGATTCTTCCTTCTTCAGTCATTTAATTTCTTGTCCTGAATAAGGGAGTATGGCTTCCGAAATTGGTAGAAATTTGTAATAAAAAATAATCATGGTTAAAATAAGATATTTATAACTCAAATTTAGATTCCCATAATTCTGCACATAAAAATTGTAAAATGGAAACATTATGAAATCTTTCAGCCTATATTCTGTACTTAATATAATATTTACTTGCTTGTGAGCATTGTAAACTTTGTAAAAAAAAAAAGAATCAAATGTAAAAATTGTATCGTTTATTATAGAATTAGAGTTGCTTCAATTTCGTTTAATATCCTTATTTGACGCAATAAGTAACGTTTAAATATATAATTGGATAATTCATTCATTCTGAACCACCCATCAACGCCAGTGTATTTCCTGCTCCTTAGGTATTAACTTGGTTTGTAGTAAAAGTTCGTTTAGGGCTATAAAGGTTTAACGAAAACGGGTTCTATGTAAAAGTCATAGGAATACAACGAATAAATGTTGTTTAATTGAATTATGAACATTTCCGTCATAGTAGCTCTCTGTATTGAAACACAAGCAAGGCGATTCAGCGCCACCAACCGGACGGTGGCGAATTTTGTTTCGCCAAATTTTTTCCCCCGAGAAAGTCGCGCGCCCGCCACGCCGTATTTTTACGAGGGGAATCGAGTCTCGAAATCAGACAAGGAACGACAGTTTGTTTTGTGAGCGCATACGCTTCTCTCCCGAGATTCAAACCCAGAGGCGCGGAGGTGTGTCTCGGCTGATGCTATCGAACCATTAAACGGTGGGTAAACATTCTGATGAGCGATACGCCGCTCGCTGCCCGGCCGAGGACGACAGACCCTGGACGGGCCGAGGGCTCCCTGCTGCGTGCGACGTGGTCCTTTGTATTATTGGAAAAATTATTCTTCGTTTTTCCACGCGCAACAGTTCACACAGGACTCCAATGTCTGTGTCAAAAACTATCATTATTACCAACATTAAAAAACGATTAAAAAATCCACATAGAATAACACAATTTTTTTCAGATTTATACGTGAAGCCTGGAATTGGCAAAGGAAGAATTAAAGTAGATTGTTGATCTTCGAGTAGCTTGTTGGTCATGAGTAGCTTGTTGGTCTTGTGGTTAGGACTCTCGCCTCGTGATCCAAAGGTCGCAGGTTCGAATCTCACTCCAGACAAGCAAGTAAGTCCTATTTTCATAGCACAAGCGTTTAGCTTAATTTGAAAATAGTAAGAATATTGATGTGACACTAACTCCGTGTTCGCATCTCTATTTTTTTTTTAAAAAAAAAAGTAGACTGAATGCGGTAGAAATGCGGTCACAAAGACGTTTGTGTGGAAAATCTTTGCTCGATAGAGTGAGGAATGAACAAATTAGACGTGAATGCAATGCAGTCTGTAGTATGGTAGATATATTAAAAAAAAGAGTGCTAAAATGGTTTGATCATACGGAACGATGAACGAGGAAAGGATGGTTAAGAAAATATATGAGGCGAGTTTTGAAGGCTGCAGGAATAGAGGGCGTCCGCGAAAGACCTGGCACGATCAGATACTGCAAGTTTTGAGGATGGCCCCGTTAAAAGCCGCAGCAACTGTAGAACTTGTACGAGAAGATGTATGAATGTGGCCGAAGAAAAAGTGGTGTGCCACGATAGAAAAGTGTGGCGTTCAACCCTCTCTGCTTACCCCTGCGGGGAAACGGCGTGATGGTTAGTTAGTTAGTTAGAACATGTAGAATTACATTCCCTGTTATTTCATAACAGAGAATGTAATTCTTCATGTCCCTTAAAAAGCTTTGGTGTTTTTTATAGCTCTTCACTGTCGATTCTCGGACTCTCTCTAGGAAAATTGTAATAAGTACTAATTTTGGAATCTCATCGGCTTCCGACCATCATCGGATGTATGATAGTGTATGAAAAGGTGTTGAAAAAAGTGTCGCCAATTCGTCGATTTTGATCTCGACTCATCTAAAGAAGAAGAAAATTGCGGCATTGGTATGTTGAGCTTCCTGTACCTATTCAAATTGTAATTAGTCCACGTAATCTCGTTCCCATTTACCCCCATGTCCCTATCTCCATTCCCGTCAATTTAAAACTCCACCCCTGTATGATTTCTGGCGAATTGAGTCGGAATCAGCTAATAAAAACTTGAATTGAATTCTTAATAAACCCTAAAAATAAATATGATCCATTAAATCATTCCGGTGTATAATTGCAATGAATGTTGCACGTTATTTTAATATTAGAATAAAATAACATTTTAGATGTCTTACTAATAATAATTTCTTTGAAATCTCAAGCCATTTTATAGAGACAGACCACATTAAAAAAAAAAAGAAAACGGAATTGAAATTTGGCATATAAATAACGGAGGCCTTAGGCTAGATAATTTTGAAATCTTAGAAATCAAAGAGTCCATCAACACTAAATCTAATATAATAAATAATGGAATAATAAAATAAATTCCCCTTTTCAATGCTTCCTTAACAGACCCACTACCTCACCACAAATAAAGCTAAGCATTTGATTGCTTTACAATTTTAATTTATGGAAATTATTGTGGGTCCGTCCTGATAAAGATACAGTGTTATCAAAAAAAAATAGCATTTAAAAAAAATTAATAATTATTATTCCAACCACAAAGTTAGCGCTATAAACATCAAAAAGAGTTGCAGCCACCAATTCTGCTGGTTAAAGAACTAAGCCGAGATATTCAAAAATATATTTTTTAAGAAAAGTTGATCGAAATCTGATAATAACTATGGGCTTTATTCTGTATGCAAAAATCGTTGTATTCTAACCTATAAATAAACAAAGTTACTTTATATTAATTATAAATTTTAGTTAAGATAATTTATAGAAGTCTCACAGAGATGAAACTATTTGAATGGCAAACTTGTATGGAAGTCTTTATAATGTGGCCTAGGGCTTGTGACCTATGTATACTGTGTCGTGAGAAGGAATGTCTCTAGGTTAATCCATTCGAATAACTGAAAGAAACTGATTTAGAACATTTCAAAAATTTGATAATGTGTGGATGTTCTTACGATGGAATAGGTGAACGTTGCATTGTGTAAAGTGATCACTTAAGCTAGCTCATACAGCTCATAAGCCCTTGGCCACCCTTTAAAGACTTCCATATACGTTTCTTTATATAATTTATCTTAATTAATAATTTTTTCGCAAATTATTTATAAATTTTAAATACATTTGTACATATTTTTTTACCTTTCAATTATTGTAAGTTATGTATTTACTATTTTATTCACTCTGCTTGTACCTAGGACAATAAGACACATTATTACAAATTTATATAAAGAATATTATGAAACATAATAATTACGTTGTCTATCCATCTGTCGGTCTGCCCGTAACTTCGTGTAACGTCCGTAATTTTGTTCGAATTCACTGCTAAAAAACCCAGGCTGGAGATGGGGCTTGAATCCCGGGTCAGCAAACCCAAACCGGCTGCTTAACGCATGTTTCTCTCAGTGGACCGTCATAAATCTATACCTATAAACTCAATGTCTGTCTGTCTGTTCTCTATAAATATCTACACCGTTTTTTCGATTAGATTCATATTTTTCATACTTATGCTTTAGGACCCGGCGGGTAACATAGGCAACATTTCCTCACTATTATTTTACCCCTTTCCCTCCCCCTGATATATTTAAATGCAAATCGGTACCGTTTGACCGATCTGACTCAAAATTTTGAAACTTATTATTTTAAGGCTCGGCAGGTAATATAGCCGGCATTTCTCCACTATTCTTTTACCCTTTCCCCTCCGCCTGATATTTTTTGATGCAAATCTATACCGTTCGAATCGAACCTTTGTTTCTCATCACGCATTTATTTTCAACTTAATCCTTAGCCCGTGCAACGCCGGGTACGAACAGCTAGTATACTGTATAATATACTAGGGCTCAGCAAAGACGCGAACCATTTTATGTTCCGTGATATTTCACGAGTGTGCGGCCAGTACCAACAATAATTATTAAGATATTTCATTAAAACATTTCATAAAAAATGACTTCATCCTGAAACATAAATAATGCATGATATCTATTTGATACATATTTTATTAAGGATTCGATTAAACCAACCGCATTGTACGGTGAGTTTTTTTTTTGTCTTGGAGCCATAAATCAGGCAAAGCAAACATGGTTTAATAATTACATGGTTTCCATCCTAAACAAAGAATTCAATAAACCATTGATTCGATAATATCGGAGAAATTATGCATTGAAAGAGGCACGTAATGAAGTGTAATTCGTTTTGGAGCCAGTAGGTACTTGGCCACGTTGCCGCGATGGGAACGTACTTTACATATTGTGACTTCAATGTTGTTATTATTTATGGGTTACTTACTCATAGTTAATTTGTTAAAGTTTTCGCAGCACCGTTACTCTATAGACAGTAAATTGTACAACTTCAACATATTTTTTGAAATCAACTGGAAGCATAATCTATACTAATAGTATAAAGAGGAAAGAATTGATTGTGTGTTTGAATTGAATAGGCTCCGAAACTACTAGACTGATTTGAAAAATTCTTTCACATTCAGAATTCTACATTATCTCTGATGAACATAGGCTATAGAATATTTTCAAAAATGTTAGAGATCCGTATGAAAACTTCGATAATGTAACCCAACGTGTGAAAAAATTACGAAAAAAAAACCTTATATTGCGTACGCTGCGGAAATTATTGCCAATATAGCAAAGTAATGTACTACAGTTTTATTGAGAACATTAATATCTACAAAAAAGTCTGCGATACCATATATCTAAGTATTAGAGTTATGTTACAATAACTTATGTTAACATTAGATGGAAACATTGTTTTTTAGAGAACAGCGGACCCTTTGTTTTCCCTCACAAACTTATTTTTTTACTTAATTCTTAACCCGTGCAACGCCGGGTACGACCAGCTAGTGCAATTATATTTACTTTGTGTGACGCGATAATAGCACAATTTTACATGACAGATTTTTTTTAATAAAAACAATTTTTTTTCATTCATCGAGGGTAGAAAGTCAATTATAAGGGCGTTATTGATTGTTTTGAACTTTACAGGAGAGCAAAATATTGTTTTTTCAATATGATTACGTCAATATTTCTTTTATTGTTAAACGATTTCCATTTCTGTTTTGGATTAACAAATATCAAAATTGTTTTATCACTTATCGCTAACGCTCTTTTGGTTTTCTACCCTCGATATGTGGGGTATAAAAGCAAAGGCAAAAATATACAAAATACAAAAAAATCCAGTAATCTAGGATCATTAATTCAGAATGTACAATATCGGCAATATTGGCCAAAAATTTGTAGGAAATATGATTTTGCAGGGATATGCTCATAAAATCTACATTTTAAATTAGTAATCCTCGGTGATGTTTTGTATATGACACAGAACAGTGTCATATACAAAACATCACCTAACAATCCACATTCAATCAACTGATACAGGATTATTTTTTTGAACACACGCACTCACAAGCACATATATGGAATTTAAGAGTCTTATTGCTGTTGCTTTTCTGAAGTAATTTTGATTTAAATCTTTATTAATTCATTTTCACTTCTAATTCACGTTGAATAAAAATAAGAATTAAATTGAAAGCAAATATTATTACATAATTTTATTTTACTCTGATTGTTTGTTGTGGTGGAATATTGTAATGGATTTTTCATAAACTTCACAACTTTACAACAACCTTATTTTAAAAGTATGTTTTGAATTTTTTTTATTTCACTTGTTTTATTCGAATTTTTAACGCTGTAACAGGCCATTAGTCTGGGTCTACAGACTACTGTAGACACGTCATAAAATTACATGGATGTAATGTGACCTCACCTGGAGTCGAACCTGGAACCTCCGATATGAAAAGCCAGCGTCATGCCCACTGAACTACAGGGGCCGCTAAACTTTTTTATTTAATATTACCGTGCGATACCGATGGGTGGGTACAATAATAATATATATGAGTCGTCAAAATCTACATATGTTACATAATTTAGATTTTAGAAAATCAAGGATAAAAGTTTAGGTCCTGGTACATTTGCAGTATAGTTCGGTCCATACAAACTAACCCGCTTTTGCAAAATGCACAACAATTCGTACCCGAAGAAAATAAAAGAATTAAAAATTTGTTTTTTTGTTTACTATTGATCTCAACGACAATGAATGTGCGGGGCAGAAATGTATACAATATTTATCTTTGTTTTATTAATTTGCTAAGTAAATTCAAGTCGGTCGTCTTTAATGTGTAAAATTTTGACTGTTTCAGAGATTAAACTCATTTTCAGTGTAGTTTTCTTGGTAGGTATTATTTTTTAATTTCAGAAGATAAATTGATTTTCAAATCAATTAAAGTCATGAAACATTAATATTAAGCCTTTCCGATGACTTAACATTTTATTGTTATTATATAACAGTTTATTTTCAGGTTAAAGACATTTTTCCTTCTGGGTTATGTCTGTAAGGTAACTAAACCATGAAGTACTATAGACGAAGTCTGTCACACAGTATTGTATATTTTTGGGTTACGATATTTTTTAAAAATCATCTTAATATATATTTTATCTTATGTTTATTTCTTAAAATCTAGTTATTAATAGATGTTACAAGATACCGTGTGAGAATGATTATATAAGATATATTGAATATTTAATAGATTAACAAATCTAAAAACGGATTGCTGTACAAGTCTTATTATTTATTAGCCGTAAAAAAATTGACTTGCGCTAAATTCGAGACTAATGTAATGGAATATTTTATAAGTACCAAAGTCTTCTTTTTTTAAGTGTAACATGTATTATTTACCAATTAAAAAATAATTTCTTAGGCGATTCAAGTTACTTTTGTGAAAAAATATATACAATATATCGTGTTTTATTCGGATTTCTTATTTTCTAAATATATATTCTTTTTAATTTTCTGTATGGTATTATATTTGGACTAATACGGTAATGTATGTAAGTGTATTTGAAATACACTTTTGGATTCCAACCCGCTCTGATATTTCCCCTTACCTGGACCAAATTTGCGTTCATCGTTATTATCGAAGACCTGCGTAAAATATAGCCTCGCTACACGATCTCTCGGTTCACAAAACTCCGAATTTAAATTAAAACCTTACAACTAAATCTAAATATACTATTAAATGCGAAAAATGATAAAGTCAAACACCGTAAAAAATAACTACCAACCTAAATTTTGCGTACATCGTTATTATTTAAGACCTGCGCAAAATAAAGCCACAATACACGCTCCCTCGTTCCACAAAATCGCGATATTAAATTATAACTACGAGTAAATAACTTGCTATTAGTAAACCGTCAAAAATGATGGTACTTTTATGTGTCGGTTCCAAAAGAATTAGTATTTAAAGAAGTTACGGACGTTACACGAAGTTACGATGGACGGACGGATGGACAGACAACGAGATTATTATAATTGGGATTCTAAATCCTGGGCCGTGTCTGGTTAGAACTGCTAGATATAATTAGTGATGGTCAATCCATTATTTTAACCGCTTATTTGCGATACGATTTTTGAGATTTGTATCTGAATGTATCGATGATTGATATCTGAGTTATAACTAATACAAATGATTGAATGGCGAAAAATCAACAGTTATCGATACAATTGGACATAAATCTCAAATAATGGCTGTCGTGAAACCGGTTAAAATACATAGGTATAACGTGAATAATAGTCAAATCTAAAAAAAATATTGTATCGTTGTAATCAGATATTTTAATGCAAGTTTGGTAAATCACAAGAACTTCTTCGGATTGTATGAATTCAATCGCTTTTCCATTTCAATATGAACATGTCTCGTAATAAATTAGTTTCGATATCCCCGCAATAATAGGCGCAATAAATGAGATAAATAATGTAGGTATCAAGCGAGCTCTTAACGTTGAAAGAAGAATCTATAGTTTATGCCCCTCGAGCCAAAGTGTGCTACGCCTATGGAAAACGGATGAGAAATCACTTACAGACGAAAAGCCGTAAAGTACGACCGCAGCCTTACAATGATCCATGCGAATCTGTACACGTAAACTGAACTCACTTTGTAAAAAGGAACGTTATATCAACACTATTATTTTTGTATTGATACTATAATTCGAGTGACTTTGCTGAGACTAACCACGTACTTTAGTGTAGTTTTTGAAAACTTGAGAACAATGCATTAAATGCATTCTGACCCTATCAACTGACCACACTGAGGCAAGCAGCACGTGGCAACAAAACAGTGGCGTGCAAAAGTAATTAAAAGATGTTTGTTATTAAATTTAAGCACGAATTATATAATTACATACTCCAGCTGCGTGATGTTATCAGGTATATGAAACATACTGTACTTAACTATAATTTTAAATAAAATATGTATCTCGTAATATTTCTATCGAAATTATTATCATACTATTTTGATTAAAATGTACCATAAAAATCTGTCAGATAAATATATAATTTGTTTGTCCTCCAAATATATGTTCATATAAAAGTTATGCTTTAATGCATAGATTGCATACGCCTTACAACATGCCTTGTATTTTTTTCAATTGACTGAATGTTGTAACGAGATGCTAAAAAAAATTACGCACTGTCCGAATTCTTTGTAACATATCATAACACTATCGAATCGAGAAGCAACGAGAGCTTCTCCTAAACACTATAATAACCTAGAAAGTACGGAAATATCGGCATTTTCGGGTATAAATATCACGCCGGTCGCAGCGCAGTTCAAATTATCGTTTGACAGTTCGTTCAGCACAAGGTCGTCCGCGAACCGCTAGAGGACGCCTAGTGTGGCTAGTCGTGAGGGAATTTCAGTGATAAATAAAGCAAATAATCGAGCTAAGTACCAAATTGGCGAAATAAATAAGCGATAAATAATACGTGCGAGAACGGAAAAATCTCGCAAGTGATAAAAAAGTATTACCCAGCGATAATACAGTTAATTTACGAGTCATGTATTGCAAAATAGTATAATCAAAAGAATAACGATTGGATTAATTAATTTTAAGTGACTATACATTGAATAGTTAATTAATCATAAATTAATAAATCGCTAATTAATTTCCAGTGTTTTCAATCATTCCTCCTTAGCCACGACACGTGTCAATATATATGAATATAAATAACTAAACTATAACCATTTAGTTTTCTCTGCAGAGATAGGCAGAGATGTTGAAATGATATCCATGAGATAAATGCCGACATAGAAAATGCCCGTCTCTATGGAAGGCGAAATTATCACGAAGTGGCAAAAAATGGTGGATGACCGAAAAATTTGGCTAAGTCATGAGTCTTATATCCAGTTGTAGATTGACAACGATTGATGGTGATGATGACGAGCACGTATGGTAGAAAAATATATGAAAGATTTTTTTTGTATCTATAACTGTTACTTTCATTTACCATCGAATTTATGAGGTACCTTTTAGGGAAGCGATTTTCTACCTGACACCTTTAACACTGTCATAAAATACATTGACATGATCGCCCATTTTGTTTAAAAGTTGAACACTATGGGTTAAGATATGCCTATTCATAACATCCGTTCTGAATCTATGAGCATATCGAGAGGTATAAATTAAAAATTGTTGTTAATACAAATTGTTAAATATCAGGAGCTTAGAAACATTTGAGACATCGTAGCTCTATGTTCATCTAGATACACGACATAGGAAATGGAGCCGCTCATCTCACTAGGAAGAACCTGTTCCGAAATGAGCAGCTGACAATATAGTGAGAACAAAATAATAAAGATATTAAACAAAATACTACATAACTATTAGATTAAAAAAATTATTGAGGATATAAATATAAAATGTGGATAATGGAAACAGTATGTAATATAAAATACATAATATGTGCGTACTCACATTTAATTGATGGAATATACCGGGGATTAATACAGAAAGACATGGATTTTATATACTGCAATCGACTTTTATAATGGAATTTCCAATTATATTACTAAATAATTTGAAACAATTACATAAAGAACTGAAAAGACTTGTAAACGAGATAAACTGCTCAACAAACCGATGTGTCGATAGTTAATATATATTTTTTCCTAATGTTCCCTTATACCAGCGTAGGTACAATTGCTGTCTGGGGACTTGTTATTTAATTTCTTAATAAGTGTGGTATATTGATACTTAAGTAATGTTTTTATATAGGTACCCTTACTACCTTCCAATAATAAAGTACTTTAATTTTTTTCTCTTATCAACAAACTTTTGTCATTTGTCACAAATTTACCATAAAAGCTTTCCACGGAGTCTCTTCGTTTTTGATACTCGATATGGAGCCATTTTATTTATTTATGGATCAGTTGGTGTGCGTCCACTCCGGTAAATATATTTAAACTGGTCGGCGTTAAATTGATCAAAGTGGTTAATTTAATGATTTTTTTAAATTAATAATGCATGTATTTATGTATATGAATGCGTCTGATTGCACAAATATATTTTTACGAGGTTTGGATAGTTGAAATGATTACAAATTACCATGCGGTCAGTCTGCTGCACGGGGCTGTAGATTGACTGATGCAGCAGACAATGGCTCCATGGGACGGGGAGGCTGTGCAGAGCGAGCCAGAGATACATCTGGTCATCTCAACTCTTACCTTTGTCCGGCACTTCGAACGCTGATCGTTCAACCCCCTGAGCGCAGTAAAAACCTTAACATTTTATAGGTATGCAAGTTATAAAACTGTGATATTTGGAGAAAAGGTTTCCGAAACATTGAAAAATAAGGCAAAGATAAATAAATATTTTTTCAACATAAGATGAATTTAAAAAAACTAACCCATAAACACCAAGTTTTTAGTATACTCCTTTTCTTTGTTAAATATAACAACAATTAAAGACGAATTAAAACACATAACGTAACACTAAACTTACAGTAATTTAATATATTTCTAAAATGTCAGATGTTTTGAGCTTTGACAAGACACTTCATGCTTTGAAGATTAAATTCTAAAAACATTTGTCAGTCAATTTAATTAAGATTTTGATATATTTGAGAATTTTGCTGTCATCTGTGAACCAATTGTCATAAATTTTCGTAATTCGTAGTGAAGTACCTATTACGTATACCGACGGGTAATTCAAATTTTAAATATTCCGTGAAGTCGTAGTAATCAAACATTTGTATGGTTTCCAATTTTAAAAAATCAATTAAATTTTCTAAAAATCCAAAATTATACTAAAATTATTATTATTTATAACGAAAATTTGATAGATCTTCTTGATTGTCGCCACGAGTCTGCTTGCAAAGTTTCAGCTCGATTGGATTACGGGAAAAGTGTTAAAAATCGATACAAAGTTTTTTCGTCAAGAAGACAAGCAAGCAGACGCCACGAGTTAAAAGAAAGGAAGTAAAAAGGAATAATTTAATATTTGTGACGTAAGAGTTAGGGTGACAGTTTCTACTTGAGGGGAGTGGCAGGGGTTAAGAAATGGTATCGAAATTTGACCATCCGAGACGATCTAAACATTGAATCACTGCTACTCTTCATAGAAAAATCGCAACTGAGGTGGCTTGGCATGTACTAAGAATGTCTCATGACCGAATTTCTAGGAAAATACTGAGTGCTATTCCTGAGGGTAGACGTCCAGTGGGCCGCTCCAGACACAGTTGGGCGAGGCAACTTCAGAAACTGTGCGAGGAAAGGATGGGACTGCAGTGGAGGGAGGCCGCACAATCAACGCAAGACAGGGACGAATGCAGGCGCCATGTCGATGCAATGGGTCCCCGACCCGAATGGGGCAAGGGGAAGAAGATGATGATTATGATGTTGATGGGAGAGTATTGTGCAGCCGTGAGCTAAATTTAAATTTACAAATGAGAATGATACTGAGATAATGCTGAAATATTAATTACGATACATTATAGAACGGAGCAAGAACAACAGAAAACACAGTACCACGACTCTTCAATAAAATACCGGAGCACGTCAAGAATATCACCCAATCTACAAGACGAGGAAGGGAAATAAGGGAATTCCTATTAAATAACTTGACTCTGGAAATCTAGACAAGTCACATGCCTCATACTGTTGGCCTCAATGCCTTTTCATTTCTACTTTGAGCTGTTCCATGATTTTTTTATGCATCTTGGTCCCAGTGATTCATATTGATGTTCATGTTTTTTTTTATTATATATTATCTGATACCTAGTCTCACTACTAAGTTTACTTTAATTCTTGTTGTGTTCATATAATATCATTATCTTCTATATATATTTTATCCATTATAAACTGTAGCTATAACTAAATATGTATGCTATGTACTTATGCAAGAACATGAAAAAGAAACGTATCGACAAGCTGTATAAGGCTTGGCACGCTCTGTAATAGTAAAAATATGTATAAATTTAAATAAATAAAAAAATTTAAAAAAAGAAGTGTCACAGAGATAAGACTGAATATGCCGGAAACGTCTGTGAAGTCTTTGTAGGTTGGCCCAGGGCTTATGACCTTTATGAGTTGGCTTAAGTGATCACTTTACACAATGTAATTTCATCAATTTTACTGTAAGAACATTTTCAATTTCAATTTCAATTAATTTATTGGAAAAATAATAAGGACGTGACAAATTCAATTCGTACATGTTGTTACATTTAATTAATAAGAATTCTTATCAAGGATGTAGGAGAATCCTGCTTCGGAAATTCCCCACAGATCAATATACAAAGTTTTATCGTTCGGCATAGCTCTTCCATTAAGCATAATGTGTTAAATAATGTGTTATGCAGTGGGTGTTAAAAAGGTTAATCAATCATCAAAATTTTAAATAAAATTTTCCAAATTTTTTTTATTATAATTCTACAGCACCTAGTAGGTTAACGCTAAACTGTTATTATCCATCCATCTGCACCGCACCGTGCAGTGAATGCAGTGAGTGCAGTGCAACTCGAGAACCGAGGCGTGTTCTGCCTTAATGTGCACTTGGATTTCTGATGATGCACCCTCGAATGCAACATGACGATGATCACTGTTATTTTACAGCAAATATGATGGCAGATTAATGACTTCATTTACTTTTAAATCTCACACATTTGTTTACAAATAGCTAGGGGCTGGAATCGAGTCGGCCGGAACATTTTTATTCGCATTATCAGATGGTTTGATGGTTCGGAAAGCGTTTTGTACGGGCGGATTACAATTTTAACGGAACACGGATGCATATTAAATGGAAACAATTTTATTAACATTACTAGCGTATAAAACCCATCCTACGAAGAGTTTCCAAATTTTACTTAGGAAGGTTTCGTAACAAAAAAAATGCAAGAAAGTTAGTAATTTAGTTGAATCCTTTGTAAAGATTGGTGAAAATCACAAAAATATTTTTTCTTTGAAAGGAGCAGAAATTTTTGATTTGTTTGAAATGTGTCATCTTTGTTCAGTCTTGTCTTGAATTTGTTAGAATAAGTTAGTCTCAACAGTCTCACTGGAAGGAAACCAGATAATCCCCAAATCTGGTCCCGCCGCGTGTAATAGGGAAGAGATAGAAGCCACAGGAATTATAATCTGTCGTCGGTAGGTTTAAGAATCCTTTATGTCATTACTACTTCGTTCACCATTTCTTCCATCCCTTGCAGTGAAAATTTTGCAGTCTTTTTTAGCGCAGTGTAATACATTAATTAACGTAGTGAAAGGATTACACTACACTAATGTAATACATTAGGAACAATATTATAAAGTTTGATTTTTAAAAAAACGAACCCATTTATAAAAATAAGCTTAATTTTTATTCAATAAAATTTCGTAGGCACATTATATTGGTAACAGGAATATTAATTAAAACAACTAAAAAACTTTGTAAAAACCACATCAATTGTTTTAAAACGTCTACCGATTTCCATGCCACTGTCTTTCATCGGGACTTCTTTTATTCAGACGATTTTTATTTTGGAAGCAAAAGAATTAAAAAACTAACCCATAAAAAAGAAGTTTTTACAATACCCCCTTTCCCATTATACAGTTGTATAAAAAAACCATTAAAAATTTGAAAAATCCAAAATTATACTTTAATTATTCATTTTTTTTAATGAAGATAGATCTTCTTGATCGTCGCCATGAGTCTGCTTGCAAAGTTTCCGCTCGATCGGTTCACGGAAAAAGGGTTAAAAATGGATCCAAAGTTTCTACGTCAAACAGACAGACGCCACGAGTTAATATAAAGGGAGTAAAAAGAAGCGAATATTTCGAAAAACAAGATGCTGTTTTAATATTAAAATAGAATAATATTGTCACAGAATCGCATCAAATGAAACACTAGAAATTAATTAACTAAAAACACTGGACACGAATTTAACTGGAGATTTATTTTGTAGTTAGCACAAATCTCGCAATAGTCACTCGAAAATCTTCCACTCATCTCAGAAATTCTTATTCACATACGTCGGTAGGTACTTTATCGCGGGTTTTTTTCTTATCAAAAACAACTGTGTGTCCGGCACAATGTCTTTGCGTATTTATAAAGATACGATGATCTCAATATTTCTGGAACAGTTTAGTAATTTTTGAATTCTATTAGAATGTTCGGAAGATTTCGATTATGTATAGTACTTATTGGTTTTAGACCCCCGTAATACGTAAGATTTCTAAGCAAATTGCTTCTCATTACGCGACTCTCTCCCCCACCCGAATACGTTGCCAACATTCTGTATTTAGGTTAATTATTAAGGAAACCTGATGATGAGAAAGACAGTTCTTGTCAAAACTATAATAGTGACAAAATAACTTTCTGTATTATAATGTTTCATTTATTGTAAATTAAAATAATCTTGCTGCATCTAAGAGTAAGTGCCATATTACACAGTAATATCACTATGTTACTTAACATGTAATTCATGGCTACAATTGTTCCTTTTCTTTACTTGTCTGTGTTCTGCACTGAGTACGGTATCTGAAATGACCCCGAGAACATACCTACAGCGATAGACTGTTCGTTGTGTCAGTGCATTCAGCACCTCTGGGCGATTCTGAATTTTATCACATCCCATCTTCAGAGCACCACATCGCATCCCGTCTGCACTACATCAGCCATCATGTCAACTCTAGAAAAATGCATACGAAGGGTATAAAATCAAAAGCAGCAATATCCAAAAAGTTATTAAAAATATTTTGAATGTCGTCAACGAGAATTGTACTGAATTATGTTTCCAAATCACTATTAAAATCAATAGATAGTAAAATCCACTTCAGCCAAGCAACCTCTAAGGATTTGTGGCTGCTTTGTACAAAAGAATCTATCTTTTATACACTAATAGCATAAAATTTAAAGGAGTTCAAAAAACGTTTAAAAAATTGAACATGATTGATTTTCAGGCATAGTCTTAGTGTATATGTTAAATAATTCAGAAGTCATATGTCCATCAAAAATAATAGTGCTACGAGTATATCACCAGCTACGATATCCATGTATACAACTTCTTGAGAAGGATTATAGATGTCGTTAGCATAGTCCCTTCAAATATAATAAAGATTATCAGATTTGGAACATACGACATTAAAAATTTTGCTAATGTGTGAACATTTTTACTATGGAATTGGTGAACGTTACATTGTATAGATTGATCATTTAAGTTAGCTCATACAGGTCGTAGGCCCTGGGTCATCCTATATAAAGACTTCCATACTCGTTTTTCATTAAAATAATCTTTCTAATCAAGCCAATGTCATGGTCACTACTACAACATTTATGTGTTATATTCCATTTTAAATAAAAAAAGCATCCATACTTTTTACTTCCTTTCTTTTAATTCGTGGCGTCTGCTTGCTTGTTTGCTTGACGAAAAAACTTTGGATCGATTTTTAACCCTTTTGCCGTGCTCCAATCGAGCTGAAACTTTGCAAGTAGTCTTGTAGCGACGATCAAGAAGATCTATCAAATTTTCGTTAAAACAATTAATAATTATAGTATAATTTTGGATTTTTAGAAATTTTAATGGTTTTTTCAAATTGGAATCATTACAAAAGTTTGATTACTACCAGCGGCCTGATAACGTCACGGAATATTTAAAATTTTAATTACTCCGTCGGTAGGTATAATAGGTACTTCACCACGAATTTCGAAAATTTATGGCAATTGATTCATAGATGACAGCACATTTCGGTTTTTTTTGGGAAGAAATCAAATAATAAATATATATTTTTAGAGATTTTTGACATAGATATTTGTCTAGAAATGTTTCATTTTCAGTCAATCATTATTTAATTACATGATGGTAAACTTAATTTACAAAGAAAGGGAGTAAAATAAAAACTTGGTTTTTATGGGTTAGTTTTTTTCTTTTCTTAACTAGTGTTGTGAACAGAATACGGTATCTGAATCGACCCCGAGAACGCAATACAGCGATAGGCAATCCTCTTCAGCCGGCGCATACAGCATCTCTGGGCGATCCTGACTTTTATCACCTCTCGTCTGCACCACATCGGCCAGTGTCGGCCGAGCAAAAATGCATATTAACCTTTGCGCGGCCGCGCAGGCAGTGCAGGGATACTGGTACGAGCAGTACAATAGGAGAGGGGTACGGGCGGAGATGGTGCCCTGGGCATAAATAGATAAAGGGCCTGGACGCTGCCACCCCGGGGCCGGAGGATGGTCCGCCGCGTCAGCAATTATGCCGACAATGGAGAACCTTCCGCCAGACAAGCATCGTTTAATCCCTCGTAATAAAAATGATGGCCATGATAATAGCATTTGCATATAAATGAATAGGATTCGCAGATGGATGAGGCGTTTCGCGGTGATTTGATCGGCGGAGGGAGAGCCCCGGTCTCTGGAATAATATGATTGTGTTTCCGCCAAAGGTCAGATGTCACGAACCGACCATATCTGAATACTACTTTTTCTTACTTAAGAACTATTTGTAAATTATTCAAAGATAATAGAAATTAGACTGAATGCAATGGAGATGAGATCCGTCAGACGTGTGTGGAGTAAGGAATGAAGATATAAGGAATGAATATAAAGCTGATATTAGCATAATTAATTAATACAATTAAAAATGTTGAACGAATGAATGAGGAAAGAATGGTAAGAAAGGTATATAACGCGAGTGTTAACGGTGTCATAAGACGTGGCACAACCAGATTAACCAGATACTGGAAGACGGTCCCGTTAGAAGCCTCAACATGTGAAAATGTATGAATGTGGATGAGGCAAGAGTTGTATGTCAGAACAGAAGAGTGTAGCGCTCTATCCTCTCAGCTTATACCCACGGGGAAATGGCGTGATGGTAAGTAAGTGAGTTATAAGTCTACTTGAGTTTATTAACACTACTCGTGTTTTTAGAGTATCAGTAACTCTCGTCGATAGGTGAAGATATAATCTGACAGTGAAAGGACACCCACCATATATCCAGAGCCGTTTTATAAGCAATAATTCCCACATCAGCCCTACACTTTTGTCACCTAATTCAGCATTTTTTAAATGCTAAAATAGTTATCATTCTCACGCCAATTAAACTCGTGTGAGTGCAATCGACGTGAGGAGGCGTCCACACAAAACCGCTTCGCTGTCTCCAAGATGTAAGGATGAGGAGGGGAAAACCGTATAAATAAACATACAAATAAAGGAAACATCGTTAACGAAGATCATTACGAAATTCTACAATTCAATCAATAGCATACTGAATATATATATTTGTTATTTCAAATAAATTCAAGTACAAGGATAACAAAATACTGCATAATATCCGGTTTAATTTTATAAAAATTATATACATAAAAAATATAAAAAGATAAACACAGTACGATGTAATGAGTTAAGATAGAAGTGTTCCACTAAGTAATGAAATACAATATAAATAAACCTTATATGACCATAATAACTTTTTTGTATATTGTATACATAATTAACATTCATGTTAATTGTGAAAAGAAGTAGCTCCAGACGCTAAAGGACAGCGAACATAGGAAACATTGAAAAATATTATTCTAAAATAAAACCCGAAAATTTGTTTTTAGTTAACACTAATTAATATAATATAATAAAAAATGAGTTGGTACATCGGGTTCATTTTATTGATCAATAGTAATTTTTAAATCCTTTACATTAATTTCACCGCCGCTCTTGCCTGATTTCTTGTGGAAAAATCTTGGGTGTGAAAATTAACACACTTCCCGTCATCTAATCGAGCTGAAATTTTGCACATCGACTTGATGTTGATGACAATGCATTCTTACATATATTTGGAGTCATATACACATGCACAAAAATGCAAATTTATCTCAGATGTTCTAGCAAGTTCCTACTTTCTGGTAGGTACTGTTCTAAAATTATTTTAATCATGGACACTACAGAATTTATTTAAAATTGATAAATTGTTTTTATTGGTAATTTTTTTTCTTTTTAATGTTGTTGCTACTCGACTAGCATTAGGGCTGCATTGAGTGCAAGCGTGGAGCATTCCTTTTGTATAGTATAAAAATATTGAAATAATGTAAAATATACGTTAGCTCAAAATATTCCATACACAAGTGCTCGCGGAAAGCTCAAACTTAACATATATATATAAACACATATGCACACATACAAAAAGATGCATACATACATACTAGATTCAAGTTTAGATGTATTTTTTTAGTAGATAATTTTATGATATGCCAATATATGGTAAATACAGGATTTATGAATAGTTTCTCAATTTTTAAAATATATTTACACAATAAGATAGTAAAATGGCAAAACAGTAGCTTTTCATTTTTTTAGCCACATTTGACATGTTATCTGATCCTCAGAATTAAAAAAAAACTAAATTAATGAATTTTTACACTACACAATATTTTATGCAAATAACAGCAGTATGATTATTTCTCTATATATAGTAATTTCACCTTTAAGATTTTCTAAAATTAATTTAAATATTTAAAAGTTTATTAATTATTAAAAAACAAAATGAAATGTGCTTAAATAAACGAATAAAATGTGAACTCAGTAATAATCTGAAATATTTAAATTTCTTTTATCATAAACATAAACTTACTTATAAATTAAATACATAGATACGTAAATACATTCTGACAGCATAGGATATAAAATTAAAAGGGACCATTAAGAAATAAACTCGATAATCTGCTTATATGTTTTTAATCACCAAACGCATATATAAATGTTAACAACCTGTTAAACCAGGTTTAATTATCTAAGTACATTGGATACACATTAAAAATATACATAAATGATTAATTTAAAATCAAGTATTCTTCTGTGATTATACACGAAAATAGTTACATTTATAAGCACTTATATTAACAAGGCTTTCAAGGTATTCACCTAATACCTACATATCTAAAAAAAATCTTAACAATGCATTTACAATGAAATACAATGTAGATAAAGCCGTTTTGATAATTTTTATTGTTTCAAGTACTAATAATTCAGATGAGATTTTATTTTCTCTCTATACAAGGAATTGAAAAACTCCGTCACAGATAATGTTGTAAACAAATAATGTCGAATTGCTTTTGTAGAGTAGACAGAACATGTCATTGTCAATATCCCTATGAAATGTTACAGTTACGTTACTTACGAAACCCGTTATTTCACGAAATGTCTGGAATGTCTAGCACATGCATAAACTCGAAATAATTTGTTAATCTTTGATATACCTAATTAAATTTTTTGGATCATTTTAAAATAATTTTAAAGATTTTTTAACATATTTTATTATATTATTTAAAAAAACATGATATAAATATTCTCTAAATATATATTTTTTAAATTTAAATAGAAATGCGAACACGGAATACGTGTCACACCAATATTCTTAGTATTTTCAAACTAAGCTAAACGCTTTTGCTATGAAAATAGGGTAACTTGTTGGTCTGGAGTGAGGTTCGAACCCGCGACCTTTGGATCACAAGGCGAGAGTCCTAGCCACAAGACCAACAAACTACTCGTATTTTTTTGTATCGTATACTAATATATAATTTTTAACATCTACTTTCAAAATTCAAACAAGACTAAAAACATACTTTACATTTTAGCAATATGCTAGGTTATTGAAAGTACGCCAATTTTAAAGTTTTATTATTCGATATTCACGTGCGCAAGGATTGCAAAATTTATTAGTCAACTATAATAATTATATATTATTTTAGTTGTATACCATAATAAATTACTATAATATAATAAACAATAATAATAATTACCCATATATAACGAAGAAAACTAAGTTTTATTGAAGTTATCTTCTTTTGACGCCTTGAGCAAAATTTTTATTGTAACGGAAGTTGCGCGTGCTGCGCGTGTGCATTGTAGCGGGAATGCATGTATCGAAAATACGAGGCCATGAAATACACTTGAAATTAGTGCTCCAGTAATATCTAAATATATAATTTTGTTTGAATTCACGGCTAAAGGAACGAAATAATACGGTTGGAGAAAGTCTTCAAAGTCGGATGAAAAACGAAATGAAACATAACTATGGTATTTATTGGCTTCGTTGGAAAGAAAATGTTATGCCATTAGTGTTTAAATATACGGTCTTTATATAGAGGTTTGTTTTTCGCATTGGCAATACTTTTGTTAGCAACAGCCAGTTTGACAGCTGACTGCGATTTGTGCTCAGATTGGTCTGCCATTTCACGATGAATAGATTTAAGCTAGAACAACGCTTGCTAAATATGCAAATTCATTCCGAAAATCATGGTATTGTAATCACATATAAATGAAATGGCATAAAATTATCTTTCAAATAAAGGCAATATTTTTATCATAGCTGTTGCACGATTTTTAAGTTTATACCTCAAAAAAACATTTCATATAAACCAATTTACACATTTGGTGTTCATATTATTTATCAACAATAGGCATTCTTTGAAATGCCAGACTTGTGAATATTAATCGTAACATGTACATATTGTTATTGATATCTCCACATATCTAATATCGGGCAGGAAACGAACAAGTTGAATGAAACCACTTAGGCCGATCCACGAAGAACAGTACCTATTTTGAATATTTACTTTCATTGATTCAATCTAGTATTGTTCATGTCTGTCTACAAGGGACGGCATCGCGTTTATCTTTATTCAGGGCGATTTAGCCCAACGATACATGATTCCAATAAGAAGACGCTTTTAAAGATCGAACTCCGAACGACTGAAATAAGATGTCATTAAACGGCGAAACACGGCACCAAACTGGACGAGGTACAGTCAATCCCAGAGGAGTAGTTATTGAATATTTTTATTTGGTATTGTCACGGCTTTACGACAATGGGCGATAAATAAAACGCTCAAAAATAATTTATATTTTATTGTTTGCGAAAAGTCAATGGACACAAACTTAACTGGGCCACTATTCCGTTATCATCATCATCATCACCTAGTAGGGTCGGGGCCCAAAGACTCGACAAGGTATTTTCATATTCCCCTGTCTTGCGTTGCTTCCGCATGAGACCACAGACCCATACATATTTTTGTTGTTTGTCCCAGCTTAATCTGGGGCAACCCACGGGTCGTCTTCCTTCCGGGGTTGCCAAGAGGATTCTTCATGGTATTCGTCCCTCTGGCATTCTTAGCACATGTCTAAGCCATCTCATTTGTGATTTTTCTATATGTTGGAGTAGGGGCTCCATGCCGAGTGTGTGCCTTATGTCGGCACCCCGCTACTCCCCTTAGAAAGCTCATCTCCGTAGCCTGGATCCTTGCTCTCACTCTCTCCTTTAAATATATATATACTCGTAGAACTTTCAAAAAATTTGATAATGGGGATGTTCTAACGATGGAATTGGTGAACGTTGCATTGTGTAGAGTGATCACTTAAGCTAGCTCACACAGGTTGTAAGCCCTGGGCCATCGTATAAGAGACTTCCATACATGTTTCTCATATATAAATAGCTTCGTCTCTGTAAGATTTCTATAATTTATCTTAATAATTATTCATCCCTCCGGGGACTAAATCCAATAACTGTGTTCACAGAACATAAAAATATATTTAAAAAGTAGTTTCATATTAAATTGAATTATGGATAAAATATTGAATTAAAAAAATGTATTTAGGAGAATTACACATGTCTTGTGTTTTAACTAACGGATACGCAAAATTTGAGGATTTTCAAATTACGAGAATTAAATAAATTTATACAATATAATTATGTACTTATTGATCTACTTATCATTGCCTATTTCCTTACGGAGGTGGTCAGAGAGGATGGAGCGCCATCTTCTTCTGTCGTGACACGACTCCCACCTCATCCACGGCGTACATCTTCTCACGCAAACACGTCGATTGCTGAGGCTTCTAATATAATTATCTTCTAATATCTGGTTTACATGATGCCAAGTCTTCCTATATTTATTTTTTAACTTTTTGTAGACTTTTTAATATTATTACAAGGACGGGTTTGTTGTAATAGAACAATTGAAATAAAAGACGAGTAGATGATTTATGTTGGTTTATAATTCTTATCATTTTCCCTTTATTCATTCATTCAACATGCCCAAACCAACTCAATGTGCATATTAAAATCCTATATCTTAACTGCATATCCATATTTCAGTATTGATACCAAGATTGTATTGTATATCACTGGTCTTGTTATAATTGAAATAACTCAAAAATGAAAGGATACATTAATGAAATTATTATAGTACTTAAAGTTAATAACTTCTAAAAATATATGTATAATTAGTTTCAATTAACGATATATTACACGAGTCGTGGCTTTGGGAGACCAATGAAAACACCACACAATTAATTAGCAAATTATTAATAATTTATTATTTAATTAGGAAATAAATAAAGTCACTTAACACGAATTTAATTTGTACACTATTCTTGAAATAACACTATTTTCTTTTTATCGCTCATCTGTTAACTCTTAAGTATCGCTGGGTAACACTCTATTTAAAATTCGTTAGAACATTCAATTCTCGCACACAGATGTCGCATTGACTTATTGTGCCACTATCAAAAACAAACTTTCCATTCTTCAGCGTCGCTTCTATAAGAAAAATGTTGGGTTTTCGATCATTCTAGATGT
>JADDOH010006494.1:0-58626 GCA_016648135.1 Agrypnia vestita
TGACAATCTTAACCTGAAACTTCGACAGCGACTGGTCAAATGTTATATATGGTTAGTCCTGCTGTACGGAGTGGAATCGTGAACCCTCAAAGTGAGTAGCATGAACCGGCTGGAGGCGTTCGAAATGTGGATACATCGGAGAATGCTCCGGATACCCTGGACGGATATGGTCAGCAACACAAGAGTTCTTCAAAGAGCTAGAGTGAATAGAGAGTTGCTGACAAATATCAAAATCCGAAAGGTATCGTATTTGGGTCATGTGCTCAGAGGAGAAAAATATGAATTGCTCCACCTGATTCTTATGGGAAAGATAGAGGGTCGTAGAGGTGTTGGATGGAGACAAATTTCCTGGCTCCGCAATATACGCGACTGGACGGGCATAAGAAGTGTTGGAGAGCTGTTTCGTGCTGCCCAGGACAGGGACGCTTTCTCTCGGGTGATAGTCAACGTTGGGGGGACCTGACATGACACCAAAAGAAGAAGAAGAGCAGTTCAGCTGGATGAGATGATAATGATTTACCTATCAGTCGACATGTGTCATACATAACATTTCCTTTAGAATAGATAGATATGTAACGTCTTTTTTCTGGAAGCACAATTTTTAAAATAGTATGCAAACCCGACTATTGTCGGAAATTTGAAAATTGGAACACCGTTACGCAGCTGTTTTGTACCGTAGATGATTATTTAAATTCTGTCCTATGAATTCCTTTACACCCGACTTCGGGCGGGTTTTCAACACTGTGTTATGTTAAGTACGATAAACAGTGAAAATCACGATGCTCTGTTAGCGCGCATCACTTGAGACCAATTTCACTACTGGCTGCGCATGGCCGAACTGAACAGATGTACCTATTGTAGGTACCTACCCATCTACCGGTTGAATTTGAATCTCGGACCAAAATGTCCCAAAGCTATTGAAATTTTGAAAAAATTAAATAAATTATATTCTAATTTATATAAATAAAACTAAACACCGCATATATTTATTTTCAAATCCAACCGGCTTTCGCTACGACCGTAGCTTCTTCAGGGAGAATCTTAACTGCCTAAACATCGATTTCGATTCGATTCCTTAGAGTCTACGATACTCTGAGTACTTTACATGCGGCTAGACCGCCTAGTTCTACTTCTACAAGTGCGTCAGTTCTATAACTTTGACACTTTTGCTAACTACTCATTGTAATAAACATCGTATGTTTTATAATTTTACATGAATTCGAAAGGGTAAAAAAAAATTAATAAAAAACCCACTAAACATTTTACGTGATATCTGCCTAAACATACAAAAATTATGTGCTTGTATACTAGTGTGAAAGGTGAAAGGACGGAGTGCCAATAGTGGGGGTAGGGGGTGGGATTTCTCAGGGAATATTACTGTTAAGAGAGAACATATTTAAAAGTGGATTAAAAGATAAATTTACTTGATTATTAATAATTTTATAATTTTATGATTCATATTAATGGCTTTTCTTATCTCTAATGCCTCTAAATTATCTAGTCTATTACATATTCCGTTTTTATGAATAATACTAACTCCTGAACTATTATTGAACGTATTCTTCAATTAAAATGGTTAACAAATTCTGAGAACCCACTACCTTTTAAACAACGCAAGTGCTCTTTTATTCTAATTTTTTTATATATATTTTTTTAATATAAATTATAATGTATCACCACCAAGTGTTTGCTACCTTCGAAAAAATTCTGTTCTTTATTCTGTTTTAGGGGTATTTTTTTAAGGAATTGAATTTTAAAATGAAATAAAAGCACATAAAAATTGTGGTAGGTACGTAATGGCCATTGTATTGGCTTTATCAAAAATATAATTTCGTTTTTAGTGTTGAAATATAGGGTGTTTTTTTTAGAGGTTTGTTTTTCGAATTGGCAACACTTTTTCCAGCGATAGCCAAGCTGATAGCTGATTTTTGCTCACTTTGGTTTGCCATTTCACAATGAGTAACTTACGACAGAACAAAGCTTGCAAATTTATTTCGAAAATCGTTGTATCGTTATATCGTTATAATTTTTAAACCTAATGACATAAAATTATTTATTTATTTATTAATCAACGCCCTTCAGGACTTTTACAAACAATAAGTTAACGTATATATTAAATAAATCAATACTTTAAACAAAAATAGTGATTGCCCATGAAATAAAAACAAGAAAATATAATAATACAATCTTTATTATATTATATACAAAATTATATTTCCAATAAAACCAATACCATGGCCATCGCCACAATTTTAAGAGTCTTATTTCATTTTTAAGTTCTATACCATATTATGCCGGTATTTCAAATTAATAGATTTTTTAAAATAATGATAGTCCAATATTAATTCTGAAGGTACAACAATAATTGTAGAAATATACTACATTATCTATAATCTGACACAATTAGAAACTTGATTACAATGTTTTAATGTCAAGTGTTGCAGATCTGGTTTTATTGTATAAACGAATCAACCGCATGAGCGACCGGCAAGGATTAATTTTAATGTTTCATTAAAGACAACTCAACTCGCAACTCGGCTCTGCATGGAGATCAAACTTCCAATTGCGGTCTCTGTGGACTATAAATCACAAAGTTGAAAACTCCCACTCGGAACTAATTATATATTCCATTGTACACTTAGTGGACTCGGAGAATTAAGATATTAATGCGATACGTGCTTACCATAAGCCAAATTCTCATCACTGTTGACAATGTTGACCTAGGAACCCATAGGCGTATGCGCTTGTGCGATAGTTTTAGTGTTTCTAATATTTCAACCACAAAAAGTAACGTGCAGTTATCTTGAAATGTTTTTATTTTAGGATAATCTTTCAGGAACGTTAACCACCTGATGATAATCAGTATTTAAAGTAAAATACTTTTATCGTATTTCCAGATTCAGAACTTTTACGGTATGTTCATGGCATGTAGATTGGAAGGTCGATTGGACTGTTGTATATTCGTGGCGTGCCATAGCTGTTGACCATAATATACAAGAATTAAGAATATTCAAATTCATATCAGTTCAGCAAAGAATAGCTTTAGCTTATCTTGAAATATTTTTATTTTAGGATAATCTTTCAGGAACATTAACCACCTGATGATAATCAGCATTTAAAGTAAAATACTTTTATCGTATTTCCAGATTCAGACCATTTTACGGTATGTTCATAGCATGTAGATTGGAAGGTCGATTGAACTGTGGTATATTCGTGGTATATAGGCATGTTATATAGGCGTGGCGTAGCTATTGACCACAATATACAAGAATTAAGAATATTCAAATTCATATCAGTTCAGCAAAGGATAGCTTTAAGTTAACATAGGTAATGAATTCGGGTTCTTACAACAATTTATTATGTACCTTACAATGTTTCTGTCGTTAGTTAGCATTTTATTGCATCGCTGACGTGGAAGCTACCGTAATAAACGCATCTGCCGTGGGCGTCGGCCAAAAAGGGAATGGACGTTTTTAGCAGCACCTTGCCTGCTCCCAGTCCGCAGCTCGCCCCGCGTGTCATATGATGTTGCAATTTATGTCCGTTAGATGGTGCCTATTCACCACTATTCAAAAATATATAATACGTTGATGTCTAAAGATATAAATATCAACATGTTCTTCTCCATTCTAATATTTTAGTGGAAGCTTGGACCCTGAACCGGTCGCTTGTGAAAAAGAATCTCACTGGCTGACTTGAGTGACTAATAAATAAATTCTGCAACGAATAAATACTTAATATAATAATATATATTTATTTATTAACTTTTTGCATACATTTATGGTTATATATTATTTATGGTAATATCTTGGTAAGTAATTACAAAATAATGTAATTATCTACAGTTTAAAGTAATGAAAAAATGTAAGAAAACGATTAATTCACAAAATGGTTATGATTGTCCCTCCATTAGAAGAAGGTACGTTTAGTAGAAAAATATAAATTTTAATGCTTATGGGGATTTTGTAGCTGTGCTATTTTTACTTTTAATTTTAACAAATATCTACCTTTGTACGTCAGGGCGTAGGCACACTAATTGATCCATAAAATACGTACGAAAAAATATTACGTATCTAAGATATATAGATGTCTCATAGAGACGAAATTATATTTTTATGGGAAAGTAGATATGGAAGTCTCTGGTTATTCATAGGGCTTACGACCTATCGTACGGCTGGCTTAAGTGATCACTTTACACAATGTAACGTTCACCATTTCCACCCATGATAGAATACCACGTCTATCAAAATTTTGAAAATTGTATATATTTAAGTTTTACAACCCGTTTCATATGTATGTTGTAATAATCCAAAGCTTTTTCATTCCCCTTAATTAACCACAGATGTCTTTTATGGGAATTTCGATAGGAATTTTTTAGCAATATCCTTTGTACGTATTACTATTAATTTATTATTAGCATTACACTAGAATACGCCTGAAATATCTTTTCAATTTCTTTTTTAAACTCCTCTTTAGACCAGTTTTTTTCATTCAGAATTTGTCCAAATTTTTCAAAACACCGTACTGGATTATGACCATACAAAGACTTCCATATCTACTTTCCGTCTCTATGAGACATCTATAATATATCTTGATTAATGATGTCCCTGCGACAAAATCCAGTACTGTGTTCTGAAAAATTTAGACACACTCTAAATATTACGCGTCTGTCGTTAATCGTGTTTTATTATTATAACTCGCCACGATCTCATTGCCTCCGTATTACTTCTCGTAGCCCGCGGGCACGAAGTAGAAATAATAATTATTCACGGGATAATAGAAAAACGCGAGGTGCAGGGGTTAGGAGCCACCGCCGGCGGCCACAAGTCATGACGACACGCGTCATCCGGCTTTGCAATTCAAATGTTTCGGTGGTTTACGCAAATGGAGTTCAAAATTCAATCCCGGCGCCCTCGTTAGCCATGTGCATTCGTTACACCTAGCGCCGAGCGGTGGCTCGCCTCGTTCATTGGAGCTCTTAACATATTTAAATTGCAATAACTGTTCTGAATTTTCTAATCAACTTTTGGAAACAAGCCATTTTTTTAAAATTAATAAGGGTTTATAAATTTCACATACAGATAACATAGGACAACAGTTAAGTAAAGTTTAAAAAGAGTTTACAGCAAATTTAATATTATAAATAACCAAATCCTTTTTGCAAATGGTTACCTCATAAATTTTTTTTATTTTTTTTATTTATTTATACAGCACATACATTACAATTATATTTATAATAAATTAAACCTATGTTATTGCATTTTAATATGACATTATACTCCCCATAATATGAGACAATAGCTCGAGCTTATGGGAGAAGTATTTACAATCCAAATTAAAGTACAAATTTTTATTAAGCGGAAACCGTTTGTTTTCACATTAGTTTTTAATTATTAGTTATTCAACTCCCCTTTATTTTTATTTTTTTCTGTTAACGTCTATACTACGAATTTTAATTTTTAGTATACTTTGTATGCTGATGATGCGGCCATTGGCTACGAAACATATTGATAATTCAATAAATAGTGGTTACATTCAAAGTAGTGATGGTCAAACCGTTATTTTATTTTAACCAGTTTTTCGTGGTACAGTTATTTGAGATTTGTATCTGATTGTATCTTAATGATTGGTAATTGAGATATAATTGTTATCTAGTACGCATGATTGCCCGTCGAATTCCAAATCACCAGTTATCAATTATTGATACAATCTCAAATAACGCTTATTGTGGAACTCGTTAAATTACCATCATTAATACAAATTTTTCTTTTTATTAATAATAATTGTTATTAATAGTTATATTGCTGTCATTGAAATTTTTTTATTAATTTATTAGATGTTTGAAAGCATCATATCTTATGAAAAAAATAAAGTTGTGAGGTGAAAATAATTTTAAATAATAAAAAGACTCTTACGGAATAAGCTTTGTAAATGGCACGACGCCAGAGCGCACCTTCCAGAGTTTTTGTTGCTTCAGACAAACAAACTTTCCAGTTTATGATAAGTGTATACGAGTATTTACTATCTCCAACTAAAGTCACATTTGAATACGAGAACCACAAATGTGAAAGTGAAGTTGTTTTCCATTTTTATAAATAACGATGTTAAAATCATTGGATTCATCGTCTGTTACTATCTCAAGCTTTCTAATACAAATTCCACTTCATCTCTGGGGGTCCAAGGTTCCGTGACATTTCAATTGCCGCCTCCGTGAAAATCTGTAATCCATCGGTACCAGCATTCCCGATGTTTCAACACCTCATCGCGATCAATGATTGGTTATTTTTAAACAATTTGTCATTAATTTGTTTAGGCGTAAAAACCGTAATTTTTACCACTTTTTGACTATTGTGGTGGTCATTTGGATTTGTAATTATTTACTTATATTTTTTTTGTACTGTAAATCCTACGATGAACCAAGAATCATCGAAGGAGATTTTATACTGGAAAACATTTTGAATTACTTTTGGATAATAATTTAACACTAAAATTATTATTTTGGAGAGTGTAATTATTCTTAATTAATCTGCAATTTTATTGGACAACCACTGTTTTTTTTTAATTTTATTTGTAATTTCGATAAATTCGCTTGTGCTATTAAAATAGGACTTGCTGGTGTCCTGGAATGAGGCTCGAACCACCGACATCTGACCACTGGATCACCAGACGAGTCAATAATCACTACACCGACAATTATATTTTCAACATTGAAAATTTGGTTTTATCACAGCAGCCAACATCAGCCGATAGCTGATCACTTTCTGCTAGTATTTTTAGTCTCGCGATATTTTCAATCCTTTACTCTGGTAAATTTATTTTATAAATGAAGTATCCAAGAAACGCTCGTCTACAAAATACTTTACCTTTTCTCTTCAGATTTTTGGGACTGCGGCTGTTCAAATAGCATCGGCCGTAGCTGGTCTTCCAGTTGATCCAGGCACGTTAGCCCAAAAAAGTCTCTTTATGGCTTATATACGTGGAAATGCGCAATCGCTCCCTCCGCTGTAGATTGTAGCACGTGTGTATATATACAGTGTGTTAACCTACCTGCGGTACGCTATCCCATATTAGCGGCAGTAAAAATCATCAACCCAGCCCGCCCAAAGGGCATAAGTGCGTGTACACAAGGTTCAGAATGACTTTGGACCAAGTTGAAACAATACGCTCCCGTGAAAGAAGTGTGAATTTAATTTTACGATTCATCTTTCCTAATAGAAAATATATCTAACTGATATGTATCGCGGTATTAGTTCAGCTCAAATACCGGAATTCCAACCTTTACAGAAGCCAGGGTGAAGTTCCTCTTGTCGGTCCATTCACGCTCTTCACCTCAAAAAATTGACCAGCATAGACTCGATTTGACTTGGCGCATCCGCCCGATTTAATTAAAATTAAACATTGAATCTAAGTGCGCCTTGACAATAATTTGGGAACACATCAAAAGAAAATCCCATCTGCAATTTTTTACCAGCTTCGAGGAAACTTCACTGGTCATGCTAAATGAATATTTTTTCGATATTATATA
Source organism: Agrypnia vestita (assembly GCA_016648135.1). Lineage (NCBI taxonomy): Eukaryota > Metazoa > Arthropoda > Insecta > Trichoptera > Phryganeidae > Agrypnia > Agrypnia vestita. The sequence continues at coordinate 7,526 of JADDOH010006494.1, forward strand.
AGAAAAAATATTACATTGTACTGTATGACTCCCAAAATAAAATAAAAAAATTCCATGAAATTAAAATCGGCAGTTCGCAATTTTGCCAGTTTTATTGTCTACTTTTTCTCAGTTTGATTATCTGGTATTTAATACTTAGTCGATCCAACAATTATTTTTGCATTTTAAATAGTATTTTGCCTTGAAAATTTTTGGTATTTTTTACTGCCCCGGATAATTTAGACTTAGACTATTCCATATTTTTTTTGTATCTACACCACTTATTTATTTATTTTCAGTTGTCTTTTTGTTTATTTATCTCAAAACTTTAAAATCGAAATATTAGGTCCTTACATATGAAATTGGCGTTTAGTATGGGAAGAACATAAGGCCGATTTTTTTTTATTATAATATATTTATTTAATCAAAGTATGTACCATTGCTATCTATGCACTTTTGCCATCTCATAGGTAGTTCATCGATCCCTTTACTAAAAAAACCATTCGGACGGGAATCAATAAAATCTTTGAAGGCGGTTTGGACTGCCCCATCGGAGTTGAATTTTTTCCTTTGCAAGAAGTTATCCAAATTTCGAAAAAAATGGTAATCTGTTGGGGCAAGGTCCGGAGAGTACGGTGGATGTCTTAGACATTCCAATTGAAGCTCCTCTAATTTGGTAGCCGTCTGTTGTGCAGTGTGTGGTCTAGCGTTATCATGAAGCAGTAGTGGCCTAGAGCGATTAACCAGCCTCGGTTGTTTAGCAGCTAGCTTTTCCATCATGGTTTGCAGTTGCTGACAATAGACATCTGCCGTAATCGTCTGGCCAGATTTAAGAAAGCTGTAGTGAACGACACCAGCACTAGTCCACCAAACGCTCACAAGTAACTTTTTTGGAGTCAATTTTCGCTTGGGGCATGGTTTGGCTGGTTCGGCAGGGTTCAGCCATTGCGATGAGCGCTTCCGATTATCGTACAGGATCCACTTTTCATCACAGGTAATGATTCGATTTAAAATCCCTTCATTATTGTGCCGGTTGAGTAATGCAACGCAGCAGTCAACGCGCGTTTGTTGATTTGCTTCACTCAATTCGTGAGGTACCCACCTTTCAAGCTTTTTCACCTTACCAATTTGCTTCAAGTGGATTAAAACAGTTTTATCACTAACACCGCAGCCTGCAGCTAACTCGGATGTGGTTTGCGATGGATCCGCTTCCACAATAGCCTTCAATTCTTCATTATCAACTTTGGTCTCCGGCCGTCCACGGGGCTTGTTCTGCAGGTCGAAATTTCCAGAACGAAAACGTTGGAACCAAAAACGCACTGTGTTTTCTTTTGCGGCACCGTCGCCATACACATCATTAATCCTTCGAGCCGTTTCTGCAGCACTGGTGCCACGGTGTAACTCGTACTCGTAAATAACGCGATATTTCAAGTTTTTCATTTTGTAAACTGAGTGACGCAAAGAAAAAAACAATTGAGGAAAAAACAAATGAATTATAATTTTCAAAACACAAATACATGAGTAAATAGCTGTATAATTTTGGATTTGGAATTCCTAACCAAATAGAAGATATTTGAGATCAAATTTGCCAGTACGGCAAAACGCCGATTTCATATGTAAGGACCTAATATCTACACCACTTATTTATTTATTTTCAGTTGTCTTTTTGTTTATTTATCTCAAAATTTAAAAAACTAAATATCAACAAATTCCCGACCAAATTCCTATGACAATACAACATTCAATTGTTTCCAACGTGATTTGTTTGATATTCTGAGAAATAAAATTTATTTTTAATATTTCACAAAAGAAAGAAATAAGTCAAGTATTATTAATAGAAACAATAATTAATCAAATAAGTGTCTGTTTTTGCGATATTTTTGTCACCGATATAGTTTGTTTACTGTTATAATTAATCTTGTAATCCTAGACAAACTTATGAAAACGTACCCTCATAATTTTTATTGCTTGTTTATAAATTTTATTCAATATATTCACATTTTACATATGTTATTGCTAATAGTAAGGTATTACTAATATTCAATAGATTTTTTATCGATCGATTTATAGATAGATCAATTATACTATGATTAGACGAATTAACGTTCTTAAAAAATACTTTTTTTCTTTTTAGTATTAGATTTTACCACTCAACTAGTCCTAGTGTATGTTGCTTAGTATCGATTTCGATTTCTATTGAGTTCGCTGTTGGCAGGGGTCTTGACTAAGTCTGACCACTATGTTGGCTATCGACTCCTGTATCCCAGTAATGTACCATTTTATCCATACTGCTTTTGGACCAAAATGTTGCAGACTTGTTGCATAATTATTCTGAGCCTTTTCCGTGTAAGCGTATAGTTTTTTGCCTCTCCTTCTCGCTCTGTTTCCGTGCTCTCTCTTTCGTCCCCTCCTTTATTCGTCTTCTTTTAGCCGACTCACAAACAAATTTGTTCCTGTTCAAACAATGAAGACCTCTCGTGTTTGTCGGGCACATTCTTCTGCGTGCGGCCGGGACCCAGTGCGCATGCGCGACTTTACTATTTTGAAAAAAAGCGGAGACCACGGTATGTGCTGGTAAGGTAGAAGTTGAAAATCAAAACTTACCCGACTCCATGGACAATTTGTTTTTAACAAATCAAAGAAAACAGTTTCAAATCTTGTTTACAAACTTAAATAAGCAATAACTTCAGTCTGATACTTGATATGTTAGTTAACTAATATTTAAAATGTTGAAATGACCTTCGAGAACAAAACATAACAGAACATTCAAATCTAACAAAAATATCAAAAATGGTGTTTGGATATATTTTGGTACTCAACAACTCATGTGTGATACGGACAAGGACGAAATATGACTTGCATCAGCTTGGTTTATAGTAATCTCTCATTTAATGCACACCTTTTTGCGTTTTCCACCAAACAAACAACCCGTTTTTGTAATCAAAAATGGTGTTTGGATATATTTTGGTACTCAACAACTCATGTGTGATACGGACAAGGACGAAATATGACTTGCATCAGCTTGGTTTATAGTAATCTCTCATTTAATGCACACCTTTTTGCGTTTTCCACCAAACAAACAACCCGTTTTTGTAAATGTTTGCTTTAAACTGTTACTCTAAACCAAATTGACATGACCGGGCCTAACTTTGATGACCGGTGTAATGAAGATTGCTCGGAGAAATTTAGGAAAGTTATACGTGAAAGAAATCGGTTTACTCTTCAAGGAAGAGAGTGGCTGTTTTTATACTCCACTATTGGTGACATGAACGTTTCAAGTGACCCATAATGAAGTTTATTTTGGCGAAGGAATGCCAGTCAGAAGGCTAGCGAAACGACGGAGAAAAGATAGAAACAAACTAAAAATCATTGAGGGTTTTTTTTATCGTTTTAGTTTTTATGTTTTTTTTTTAAGTTTTAGAATGATCGATTAAGAAGCAGTCCGTCTATCTACAGTGGTGAAATCTGGCTTATATAAACTTAACTAAAATATCTAGTTGAGAAATAGTAGAAATTTATTGCCACTTTTAATATTTTTTTCATCATAATTTATATTATTCTAGGAGTTTCAGTGTTTGATGATTAATTAAGGCTCAATCTGTCTACTGAACCACCTACATAAAGCCTCTTTTTCTGTAGCTCGACATAGCCTACAGTTACCGAGAAGGAACGTCTCTGCAACCATTGCTCTAGCATTTTCATAATTATTTTTCATTTCTCTACATCAATTTTATAGATTTTTTATCTCTCTGCACTGGAGACAATGTTTTTCTTTTATTTATCTAGATGAGGAAAAGATGAGAGCAGGTTAAATGTGCGATGCATACAGAATGGAGAAAGAAGATAACATTGTTTCTTCTCGATCGGCCCAATTACGTGTGGAATGGATTCCCGATGAAATAAAAAATCCGGTGGGTGGAATCGTGCAAGTCCACTGTGTTTGTCCATTTTCACGGCTCGTCGTCTCGGGCCAGTGACGCGTCTCTGTAGCCAGAGTTGACAACCTTTTAGTATTTGTGGACCACCCGCCGGAGTTACAATCGCCGTCCGACCGGCCGCCAACAATAAACATCCGACACTCGTCGAGCTCACATTATTACAATCACACGGCCATCTTCATGTAAATAAAATCAATGAAAAATGCTGTTTGTTTTTGTGCGAAAGCATCAATGGCTTGGTCGAGGTTAAAAGTTTTCGCTAGTAATTTTACACACTCTTGTAGACATGCTCACGCCCCCCCTTTCTTCCTCTACTGACTCGGAAAAAGCAGTTAAGGTCAACAACTATTTGGGAGTACATATTTGCATTTTCAATTGATATTTTCATTACCTGTTTTTTTCATTCTCTTCTTGTAGATCTCAGTCTGTTCCCTCTCCGGGCTCCCTTGTTATAAGACTGTTACCAGGGGACCAACAAAGCAGTGCCTTTGAGGTAACCTCGGACCTCCCATCATTTCCACATGCGCTGCCAATATCTTCGTCAAAGTTTCCTTTTTGGGACATTTCTGTAATGCAAGAGTTCCTCGTTCTGTCTATCAACTTATTTAAAGTAACGTGCCTAGTGTCCAAGCTTCTCAGCATACTTTTATTATATATAAAAACATATTATGTTCTTAGTGTTTTAATTACTTTTCTTTTTGGTCTTATACAGGGTGTAACAGAGCTGGTCCTCGATACTTTTTTTTTCTGCCTAAATTATATGTCTAAAATATTAAAATATCGACTTCAATGTTTGCATTTTTTTTTTTTGTAATATTTCTGACTCGTCTTCTGACACCGGCCCATTTCTTTGGAGGTCTGATTTCATAATTTCTTATTCTTATCTCTTAGGCTTATATCAAGCGTGAATCTCTCCTTTGATCGTTGCGTGCATTCGAGCCAAGTATATTTTGATGTCATAATCAAGTCGTTATTTTTTTTAGTAATTATATTGCCACAGACTAGCTCCTTTGGTTTGCTACCTTTCTCACTTCGTTCAGTTATTTGCATGTTTAATCAACCGTATTATAAAAATAATTGCCACTGTGTCTCCTTGTTCGACTATCACCCAACCGACCAATTGAATCGCCTATTGAATATAATTATTATTTCTAAAAAATATTTTTACTCTATATTGTTTTCATTGAATTAATATATTTCTTATTCTATAATTTATTATATTGCTTATTGTATAAAATTACTACTTCTAATTTCAATTTCATTGATATGTATTGTATAAAATTATTATTTCTATCTCTAATTTCATTGAATTATTTTGTTTTATTTTCTCTTTATGTCTATCTTTCTATTGTTTTTATTTATAGTTTTAAATAATTAATGTTTACATTTGTCTATTATACAAATTTTGAAGTAAAGAGCTTTAAAGCCGTATATACATATATATAAAATAAAATATTATAAAAAAAATCTTTATTGATTGTATGGCAGTTACTTTGTGGTGCAACATGACGATTTGAATTTACACAAAATTAAAACGACCATTCCTTCTTTACGGCTATTTCCGCCGCATTCAGTCTGTATTCGCCCGCTCTCCGCCATTTGCGTTAGATTTTTTCCGTCGTGAATGTATCATTAGTTCGCGGTGGATTGCTAACTTTATATTGCCCTTCAAGTTATGTAAAGAGCCTTCATTTACCTACTCGGTGGGACGACTTTTGTGTACATTTTATGTTTTCTCGTTTTATTTTAACGGACACTCGTGACGTACACATTTATTTATTATAGTCATCTAGTCATCATTACAAGTTTACTCCTCGCCATAGTTATTATTATTATAACAATTATTATGATAATTGTGGTTTTAAAATATCGTCGTGTATTCATAAAACAAAAATTGTTACTGTCGATCGAACCAGGTTATATTTTTATTTATTTATTATACTTTATAAAGATTATTGCAACTTAATATTTTCATATATTCGTTTCAATAAAATTTAAATAAAATAAAATAAAAAACTGAAATAAATCCTATTGGAATGAGGTTTATATCATTTTATTTGACTTTTATTAAAGGGAATGAATTTTTCATATTAGATATAAGTTACTGTAATGATAGTTACTGTAATAATACAAAAAATAAGTCAGAAATATTTATTGAAAAAAAAATGCGAACTTTGATGTCGCATATCTCTTTAACTAATGATAATATTAGTTCATGGTTGCTTGAACATTTTCGACTCGTAATCATGGCAGAAATCCATTTGTGAAGTATTGTGGACTAGCTCTGTTACACCCTGTATTATACCCCACAAAAGAATTTTCACTCGTGCTTTGGATGACATTTACATTTCTTCGTGATATAAAATACGCAAACTTATCGATTTATGCATAAAAGAACCGGGATATTTATAATTATTTATCTCTTTGTATAAGCATTGCAGGCCAGTATGAATTATAAGTTTCATGGGTTACATGATTCACAATAATAAAAATGCAATGTCACTTTATTCATTACTTAGATTTTTGTTCCTATCTTAATGTGAGCATAAGAATGTTCTTAAGTTTTCACGGCCACTCAGAATCTTCAAGTTTGTGTTTACTGGGGTATTATGCCGTGTTGTTACGACCTTTCGGGCCGACGTTTCGGATCCCATTGCAGGGTCCATCACCAGGGCTGATGTGTTACAACACATGTTGTGTTATAACAAATGTGTTACAACACATCAGCCCTGATGATGGACCCTGCAATGGGATCCGAAACGTCGGCCCGAAAGGTCGTAACAACACGGCATAATACCCCAGTAAACACAAACTTGAATATTAATGTGAGCATCTCAATTTTTTTTATTTTTTTTATTTAGTTATTTATGGAATATCAACAATACAATAATTTTAAATTACATGCAGTAATGGACAGTTGGTAAACCAGAAACCACCACTCAAATCAAAACGCAGCAATAATGCAACGAAGTAACTTGAACGTGAATATTAATCAAAAGCAAAACATAGATGACAGTATAAACCAAAATAAAGAAAAATACTAAATAAACTATTAAAATATTATGCTTTCGGGTAATACCGTTTAATAGTAGTCCGAATAAAATGTATAACATTCAAATTTTTACTATAAGGTATATGACACGATAATTTATAGAAAATAACCCGCGAAAAGCGTCTGGCAATGATTAATATGAGTGTATAGTGCTGTCCCGTTATGGTGTTTGTTATTTTTACGTTTTACTTACACATTTTTTGTACTTGTATTACCCACTTGTTATCTGCCAAAATCCCCCGAACTTGAATATCATAATATCCAAACCCTCTCTCTCACCTACTGTGGTGTACGTCTGCAGAAAACATTTCAGGTTTGATACTGTAACCTAAGTCCGGCGGTCGTCGGCTCTCGGTCTACGTTAAGTTGGGCGAACAGCGGTTCTCGGGTCGGCGCTGTCACCGCTCTTATCGCAACCGCCTGAATTAACATCTCTAATCCGCATGTTTGACACAGTCCGCGTCACGTGATCCAATTTCTCTCGCGGTTCCCGGCGCATATGCGCATATATTACACACGCCCGGCCGCCGGAGGTTCGCTTATCGCGCCTGCGATATTACCTCTTTCTTCGCTTTTATTAGTCGCGCGCGCCTGTGTGCGTGCGCGTACGCTGCTTGCGCGTGTGTATATCGCGCCGCGAAGCAATTCTTATCTTTGTGGCTCAAAGAGTTCGCCCGCACTCCGGCTCGGACCCGATTTGCGTACTTTTTCAACGGATATCAACCCGACAATAGGTTTTCCTTCGCTCCGTTTGGAAATGCGGAACAAAGCGCGTTTAAAGAATCTTGTACGCGTAATTACAAAAGTAAAGCGCTGCGACACAATGCTAGCTTTTAACCGCCGACCGTATTTGACGCGAGGTGACATCACTACGGTTCAGTGATGGTATTTTAACCGGTTACACAATGATCGGTTTTTTGAGATTTGTATCTGTATCTTGGTATCTAATATTTCGCCATTCGAATTCGAGCGAATTCTCCAGCTCCTCGTTCGAATTGCAGTCAACTAGGCGGCGTAATCAACAGACAATAACTATCGTCAAAAGCATATTAAAGCAATTTTACATTTCACAAAACCTGGTTTAACCCTTACTTCTCCGCATCCATCTCCTACTATTGTGCTTGGATGGAAGAATTTATTAATAATAATTAAATAAAAATCATCGGTACTGAATAACAACTGTATCTCAGTTAACAATCATCGATACAATCGTACACAAATCTCAAATAATACTACCAATAATAACCGGTTAAAATAACGGTTTGGACATCACTACTAGGGTAGGACTTAAAGGTCTATTTAATTTTGGAAAGTATCATCACAAACGGCAATACGAAGGTTTCACCAAATATGTAATAGTGCTCCTATATTGCTAGCAGGGTCTGGAAATAGGCGAAATCACTACATTGCAGAAATATATTTATTTTGTTTGTCTCATCCATACCGGTGTCACTTCGAGTCTTATGCGCATGTCCGAGAATAAGCGCCAATATATCCAATCAGCGCCGCCACGTGGGATAAATCACGACGTTTGCGCACAACAGGTCAAGTGACAGCAATGAGATAAATGTAGCATTTTCTGCCCCGCTTAGTCCATGACACCTCCACTTATGGGCATTAGCAATATAGTAGTATTACATATATTATGCCTCACCGTGACTTTGTTACTCTTTTCGGTTCTCCGCGAATCTTTGTCGCTCCCACTGATCCAATAATTTCCTCTATGCATCGGAACGTTCCCTGGGTTGCTTTTAATCTCGTGGATACCATTGATGAATACTCCTCACTCAGACGTTTTATAATATGACCCGTCCTTTACGCTTTTTAGCAGCAGTTTAGACAAGTAACTTTCGTAATTTGGAATAGTGCATCAAATACATTGTTTAAAAGAGATTAAAAACGCACCTTTTTAAAAAATCATTTCTGTTCGCAATTTTAAATAATAGTGACAGTTTTTGTGTCCTGCGCTCTTGAAGTGATTTTTAATGCTATATAAATTATCCTTTTTTTATTATCATTTATTATTATCATCCGAACCCTGGCTTAAGTTGTAGTGAAGCTAGCGATTCTGATATTTGTACAAATATGGTCTATTGGCTGTTCAGGCACGCGTGACCGCGCGTTGCTTCAATCCAAAGGGTGTATTAAAAAAAAAGTAGAATTTATATATACCTGTTGGGTCATCTTTTCGACCTTGCAAAGACGATATTTACCGCGATTTTCAATGTCATATATGTAGGTATTTTAAATTATATTACCGTACGTAAACATTCGATCTTTATATGACACCGTTATAGCTAATTCCCGCTCCGTGTCAAATATGTATTTCAGTTAAAAAATTAGATACATTAATAAAAATACACAATGCTGTTATCACACACAAAGGGGGACCTTTTTAAACATGTGTCACGATATTATCAACCGCCATTCTAATGTTCCACTTCTGTAATACGACAAGACACTCCCAGAAAATGTTTGTGTGTGCGGTAATAAAAAATGTGTGCTCAAGAATTCTCCAGAGCCGTTTCCGGCGGAGGTTCTGTTATCGCTAAACGGCGATTAGCCCGGCAGTAACTTCGGCCTCGACTGGTGATACGGGCATCGGGCGCGCTAGAAGTCTGCCCGAGTTTATGGATGTAGATTGATTTTTAATTCAGTCAGACGAAGAATAAAGGCTCCTCTTTCGAAAGACAGTTCCGCAATCAGGTGGCCTATTTTAATAATGGCTCGCTTTGAAATCTCTACCACACTTTTATGTTGCCGATACTTTTGGTGAATTCCAAAAAAAATATATTTTTGATCACCTTTTTTATACTAGTTTTTTTTGTTGCAGGACAGCGCACCCGGCGGGAAGTCCTCCAAGGACCAGCCGCCCGAAAATGAAGAGGAGTCCAGCTGGTTTTGGGATCCGCCCGACGCCGACGCGTCCACGCCGGCAAAGCGCGCCGGCGACGAGAAACAGCGATTCACCTCCCAAATCGCGGCGCTGCAAGCGGAAATTTCCGACCTGAAAAGAAATCGAGAGCTCGCGAGCGAATCTGTTAACGACGGCATCATCGCGGAGCTTGACGCTCTGAAAAGCGAAAACGCAAATCTGGCGACTAATTTAGAAGACCTGGATAATCAACACCAAATGGCGATCGACGAGGTTATAAAACTAAAAAAGGAGCTTCAAGTCAGTTACGAAATTTTGCAAAAAAAACACGAGAGCTTGGAGAAAGAAAACGCAGATTACAAGACGAGATTAAAAGAAAAAGAAACGAGCATCAGAGATGTCAACGATACTAACGAGAAATTGATGTCAGATTTAGACACCCTCCATCATAAATTTGATAATCTCGAGAAAGTTCATCGACTGCTCACTGAAAACACGGAGAAGTTCCAAGAAGATAATTTAGAACTGAACGAAGAAAATTTCAGACTGCAAGAGGAGTGCGCGAAGCTACAGCACGATCTGGAGGAACTGCAAAACAAACGCCGGCCGCCCGTGACGAGCAATGAAAATCACGTTCCCAACGAGAAGTACAGAGAGCTAGAAGACAAATTCTTAGATCTAGAGAGAAAATTTGCGGAAACAGTGCCCAACAAATCGGTCGAAGGCGTTTTGGGTACAATCCATGAATCGAACGCCAAAGAAGTCATTGCCAAGTTAAAGTTTGAAATTGTCGAACTTCAGAATAAATTGAATACGAATGAAGAAATCAAACGCTTGAATCTCGAGATTGATCATTTAAAAAAAGAAGTCGACTCCTTATCATTGCACGAGAAAGAACACATCTCCTGCGAGTCTATTAGGAAAATAATAGATAAATATATGGCCCCAGATTTTCCTTCAATTGCGAAGTATTTAAATAATTCGTCATCCGATCTTTTGGAGTACACTGACCTGTGTCTTAAGAACTATGCGGACCTTAGAAATAAAAAAGAAATGTTGGATATGCGCGTTTCCGAAGACTCGAGACTCATTAATAAGTTGCAATCTAGCGTAGATGAAATGAGTGCCGAGATGGACATGTTAAATGGGGATTTGGCTCATTATTCACATGAATGTTCAGAACTAAAGAAAAACAATGATTTTTTAATAGCTGAAATAGGGGCGTTGAAGAGTGTATCTAAACTTGAACCAATTTTGGAACATAATGAGGAACACCTTGAAAAACTCCAGTGTGAGTTGGAAGACTGCAGCAATTTAAATAGAAACTTTGAGGCTAAATTGGAAAAAAGTGAAATTGAGATCCAAGAAATAGAAGCTGATAGAAAAAAGGTTGAAGAAGAGCTTAATTTTGTTAAAGAAGAACTCAAACACGCAAAGGATGAGATTGATTTCCTCAAAAAAGCTCATAATGATTCCGTTGACGATATATTCTTAGTTTTAACACAGCAAAAATTATCAGATACCCAAACAGAACTTGAGAAATTAAAATCTCAACTACATTCTGCAACAGTTCAAAATGAGAAAAGCAAGATCGATCACACTATATTGGATAATGATAAAGTTCTGTTAATGAGGGAAATAAGTGAGCTCAAAGCCAACATTCAAACAAAATCAATTATTGAGGATTATGCCAAAAAAATTGAAGCAGAAAAGGCCGATCTTGAAATCAAACTATGCCATCTCAGTGAAATGGAAACAATGGTAGAAAAATTAAATCAAGAAAATGAATCTTTAAAAGCAAGAGTGACAGATTTGGATGTTTTGTCTGATAGCCATGCAAAGGCTGTAAGTGAGGAGCTTATGCAATATAAAAATAGTTCACTGGAATTTAGTAGACTCTTGAACGAGAAAGAAAATGAGTTAATACAGGCCAAATCTAAGATTTTAGCTCTTGAGTCCAGTACGAGGGATGTTTTTAGTCAAAATTTACTGAAAGAGTTAAAAGAATATTCTAGAAAACTAATGGAATTTGACAGTTCTGAATCTAATTTGGAAACAGGTATCTCTGAAACAAATTTAGATGAGGATCATGCAGAAAGTATTCAAAATGAATGGGAAAATTCTGTAAGACTAGTAATAGGCAAAGTAGAGAAGTTAAAAGAGTGTTTCATAGACAAAGACCGTAAATATGATTCATTAGTGGCAGAACTCAATAAATGTAAAGATGATATATCCGGTTACAAAGATACTTGCAATGAATTAAAAATTGAATTGAACCAAAAGAATTTAAGAATCTCTCATTTCGAAGAATCTATAGGACAAAAAGATAAGGAAATTGCTGAAAAAAATTTAGAAATTGGACATTTGAATCAAAATTTTAACACTTTAGAACAAGAAATTCTAAATGTTAAAACAAACTTAAGTAATAGGAGTTCAGAAATGACTAAAATCATGGCTTTGTTAAGTGAAAAGGAGTCAGCGCAACAAACGAGAGATATGGAAACAACATTGTTAAATGAGGAAATACACAAAATAAAGGAAGAAATAAGTGTTGTAAACGCACAAAAAGAGAAATTACTTATAGAAAGAGAAGAGCGTGCCAAAAATGAAATATCGGAGGTTTCTGAGTTGAAAAACAAATTGAGTGAAAAAGAAAATGAAATTGAAATGAAAAATGAACAAATTTTCATTTTAAATGAAGCGGTCATCAAGGTACAGAATGATTTAAAGGAAAAAAACTCACAACTTGAAAAAATGGAGCTGGAGACGAGCAAAACAGTTGAAGACTTGTCAACAAATGCCGACTACATATCTCTAAAAGCTGATTACGAAGATATTAAAACAATAAAACACAAAGCAGATGAACAGATTCAAAATTTATACAGTGAAAGGTCAGAAATGGAAGCAAAAGTGAATAAGCTGGTTCTGGAGAGGGAGAGTGAATTAGAAAAAATAAGGCAACTAGAATTATGTAAGGCAAATACAGATTCGCAACTGGAGCAACTAAACACCGAAAAGAATGAGCTTATTAATTTAGTGACTCAGAAACACCACGAGAGTATTACTTATCACTCTGAGATTCAGAGATTGAATGCAGTATTATTTACAGAAAGTGAGAAATACAAGGAACTGGAAAGAGTAATTACAGAATTAAAAGAAACAACATCCGTAGCCAATGATCAGATAACTACTCAGGAAACTGAACAACTAAAGAAAGCCTTGAGGGAAAAAACTGATCGATGCTCACAATTGGAAAGCATATTAGACGAAATAAGAAAGGCCGGAATCACTCCAGAAGAATTAGATAAGTTAAGAGAAAAAAATCAGTTTCTTGTAGAGAAATGTGATGTTTTGGGCAAGAATTTAGTATTAGAGCAAGTGAATGCCAGACAAATTGGACAGGAAAAAGCACAGGTGATGTGTATTTTATTATTCAATTTTTTTTCTTAATTTTCTTTTTTTGTATCTTCATGATATAGCAAAATTCTACATTTTAAAAGTGTTTTGAATGCAGTCACCGAGGTTAAATAATTTGTAATAATGTACTGAATTCTAGATTTTGTGTATCCCTTCCAAAATCATGTTTCTTTAGGCTATGTTTCCTATAAAATCTTGAATTCAGTACATTATATATTAGTAATCCTCAATGATTGCATTCAATTTTTTTTGGATATTGCTGTCGTTGCTTTCATACCTCATATTTCATATTTTTACAAAAACATTACATTTCATATAACACAAAATCTTTCGTTGACAACCGAACATGACAATTTTTGATTCATTAATATTGAAATGTAATGATACAAACTTTGCTTGTCACTATTCTTACTCCATCTTCATGCATATTTATATTATTCCTAACGTTGCATTCTTTTGCCGTTAGATCCTGGAAAGAGAGCAGTCGTTGTCCAGGGAGTTGGAACGCCTACGGCAGCACTTGTTGGAGATGGAAGAGGAGCACACCAAGGAACTGGTGGCCGCTGAACAGCGATGGCAGGAGGCACAAACAAAACTCACTTCGGCCGAGGAGAAGGTTAAACACTCCAGCACCATGTATACATCTAATAGGTGAGCTTGAGCAGAATTAGATAATATTCTCTTTTTCAATGTATTGATTAAACACCTTCACAAAATTTATTTCGCAGAACTTATATTTGTTAGTAACTTGAAGAATAAGTGACTTGGGCTCATTTCATTAAGGCATATTTTTTTGAAATCTAATCAGAAGTCACTAAATCATTTTCAAATGATTTAGTGACTATGCAATAATATATTCTGAAATCAAGTGGATTTGGCGTTAATGGTGTACAGATTATTCACGATATTCATTAAATTGTGAAAAACATAAACTATGTTACCTCAACTTCAGATTCATTATATAGACGTACTACTATAACTTGGCGTGCGAGGGAGAAGTCAGGGTGTAAATTTATTACACAATACATAATGTACAGAATGTCCGGTGACCGGTGTCGTATTAAATACAGAAATTTGGTCGGGCAACACTAAAGAAACCATGCAGTAATGGCGGCCGTTCTATCTGTCAAACTGTCAGATGGTAATATCGGTCCATTATTAGCTTTTTCAGCTTCGCAAAACTTTAACACTTCATTGGCAATTGTTCTTGCACCATCCCGGACTGTTTAGGATGTTTTGGGAATAATAATTCAGTGTATATTGGTAATCAAGATGTCACAGCTCCCGACCAAATACAAAATTGAACTAAATGACAGGGCGAGGGGTTACCGCCGGGTACGGGCGGGGCTGGTTTTAGTTCCAAATTCGCCGCACGCCAAGTTACGTTTTACTACTCAAGTTTGGTGAGTAAAAGAATCCCTCACTCATGGATGAGACATTCTGTTACTCTCGGAACTTGAGTAGTAAGATATTAATAAACTATAATTAAACTGAGGTAGAGGTAACATTATTAATGTTTTTCACCCAATTTATTTTATTTTTTGTTTTTAAATTCTTACTTTTATTTATTGTTTGTTATTGCCTACAGCAATATATTTTTACTACCTCATTAAACAGTTGAATTATTTCAGACCTTTATTATTTGAAATATAACTTTTACGAGATCCATGGATCATTATTAAGCAATCTATTTTTATATATAAAGTATATGATTATTTTCATGCAATGTTTTTCTACTAGAAAATTTTAAAAATGTTTGTTGCAAAATCTTTCAAATTCTATTAAAAAAAAATTAAAGCCTTTATGGGAAAATATACCTAGACTATTTTTCTTAATTTTATTAATTTATTAATTTTTTATTCGGATCATTTTGTCATCACAATTTAAAATGCCCACTACACTGGCCGTGACCAGTGTTCTTGGATTCAATGAGACAGTAAACATAATAATTTTAAGATTTTTTTTTTTTATGCAAATATTTAAATAAAATTTATCGAGCACTGCGTGGCGCACAGCGAATCATGTATTCTCAGTGTATTTATTCATTATGTAAAATTCATAATAGACAATTCAAATTCATGATTTATCAGGGGACCAGAGTTGTCATCTTATGTTTGTATAAACCTCAATTTTACCTCCATATCGTCATTTAGGTATATCTAATGGAATTTTCATACATTAATGTATGAATATGATAGCATTATTTTGAGCTCCACCATATTTAATCGCATGAAAGTTTTAATTACCATTGTATGTGGGGTATTAAAGCAAAGGCAGCAGTTAGTGATGGTATTTTAACCGGTGACAGACTAAGGGCCGGTTGTTGTTGGATTAAAGTAAGCGTTCTTTTAAAGCATAGATTTTTACGTTCTCCACCAATCAGACCATCCGTTTTCGTAAAAATCTATGCTTTAATCGACCACTTACTTTGATCGAACTTGAAACAACCGGGCCTAACCCTTATTTGAGATTTGTATCTGATTGTGTCGATTGGCAAATGATTTTTTGCAATTCAACGGCAACCATCGGTATTAGACAACAATTATATCTTAGTTATCAATCATCTACACAATCAGATATAAATCCCAAATAACTGTACCGAAAATAACCGGTTAAAATAAGGGTTAAACCATCACTAGCAGCAATATCCAAAAAATAAAAATATGTTTTGAGTGCAGTCACCGAGGATTACTAATTTAAAATGTACTGAATTTTGGACTTTATGTATCCATCCCTTCCAAAATCATGTTTCCTATAAATTTTAGAATTCAGTACATTAAAAATTAGTCATTCTTGATGACTGTATTTCTGTATTTCTTTTGGATATTGCTGCCTTTGCTTTTACACCCCACATATGATATTCGATCAATATTGTAAGATGGGGGCGCACCTTTAAAAGATTACAGATTTTTTTGTGATAATGAATTGAGGAAAAAGTATCACTTAAATAAACATACAAACAAACTATGTATTATTTTACTAGTAGGATTCCAAAAAATCGCTCAAGTTTGACCACGCGACAAATTTATAAAAATTATTTATTTTTTTAAGCATACGGGCAAATCAAGAGGTAGAAACATTGAGGATGCAGATTAAGCTGGTGGAGAGACAGAGAGATGAGATCCAGGCACATCTGAGTCAATCAGAAGACAGAAACAGCAGAAATCTAGCCGCATTGACCAATCTCCAATGTGTTCTAGAGCAGTTCCAGATGGGTAAGAGTTTCAATCACTTTATATTGTAGTTAAAAATACCCATGTTGTGTCTTTTTCTATGAAACTTGATATTTATTGAATCTCAATATTATATCCATGTTTTTTTTCTTGTATTTATTTTTAGGACCGAATGTATCAATTAGGGGGCTTAAACTAAATCTCGTTTAAGCTATTTTTGACATATGTCATGAAAATCGTTTTTATCCAATTTATCGACGTTGTAGTATTGTTAGTAGCCCACTCTATCCACAATCCAAGAAACAGTACTGCAGATACATCACCTACCCACCGTTTCATCTATCCTGTGCCATACAAATCAAAAGGTATCAAAACCTAATGTATGATGAGATGTCGAAAACAAATTTATTGTCAACAAGCCTACGGCGAAATTAATCAGTTGATCGTCATAAAAACCTCTTGACATCCTACATACATACTGTACATTGACATAATACTGTACATTTCGACACTACAATGTCGAAAAATTGAATAAAAATCAATTTGATGACAGACATCAAAAGTTGTGCGTCATGTCGGCTTAAGTGAAATCAAACTGTCATTGCCAAGTTGATCCAAGCAGCCCTTAACCTTTTCCTACTCTCAACCAATTAATAATTTTATATTTCTTATGTACCTTTCATATTTCTTGTTATCCATATAAGCGTACTTTAGTACATAGTTTAGTTTTTGGACATTCTCAAGAAGCTACCATATTCAATCTCGTTCTTTCATGCAGGTTTCTTACAATCATTTTCACTTTAATTCACCACAGTAACATTCACTCAGCTTTTTAATTGACTGCTTTCAGTTTACTTTTATAACTCATTCGCTAATTTCTTTTTAACTATCACTGCCCAAACAAAAACTTGTCTATGAACAACGAGCGCTGTGAGATGTCAAAATTCAGTGTGTCCTTACGTGTGTGTATGTGTATTTAGGCTGCTATAAGGAAGGCAGTAGGTGTTACACAAATTCCAATATAAAGTATAAGGACATGTGAAATAAAATAAAGATTAAGTTACGCCAAATATTTTTGTCACTGGGCTGTTAATATATCGCATTGTGCAATTTAAATCTTGGTAGGTGTGTCTAGCAATGATTTCTTTGCTACTAATGCTTTCTAGACACCATTCATTTTATTTCTTGCTTCACTCGATATAAACGTGCAAGATTTATGAATATACATTTCATTTTAGACAAAGAGCGTGAGGGAGAGGCCGTGGCGGGCCGGGCCCGTCGAGACCTGCAAACAGCTCGCGAAGAGGTGCTCCGGCTGCAACGTCAGGCGGCGGACCTTGAGGACAAGCTGCGCGACTCCAACAGCGGACTGAGGGCGGCCTCCCGCCTGTCTGCACAGCTGGACGCGCGTGCTGCCCAGCTGCAGGAGGCTCGGGATCAAGGTAGGAGGAAGGAAAACAAAAGTATCCATTCACGTGGAATGCGGTCATGTCCAGAATCTGTGTCAAAACTTTGTCTAATTCAATAGCATACATATTTATTAAATCCACATTTTGTTTGGGAAATGGTATTTAAGAAACAACAATTACAACACCACAACAAGTTTATTATACACCATATAAAATCTTTTTGACAATTTTATATATGTACATGAACATCAATAATTATATTTAATATTTATAAAGGTAACATTAATAAACAGCATAATTCGTGGCTTGGTTTTGTCAATATGTCAATGTAAAATTGCAATTCATATATTTTTTTATAACAAGATTATTGTGCTCAAGATTTTGAACAAGATTGGTCCCGTGTATAAACTGGCTTTACACCAGTACTCGTTAGACAGTATTTATTTTACATTTACCAATCTCAACACCCAGATTGAAATGGGATCATTGTTATTTTACTACCGTAGCCATATTAGCCTTAGAATTTCCCTTATATTTTAAAAATATATATTTTTATATTTGGTTTGCATGCATTTTCACATTTTATATCACATTGCTCGTCTCAGTCATGCAATCATTCATTTTTCTACACATTTTCAACCTCGACTTTTGCATTCAGTTAAGCTTTCATCTTTTGTTTACTATTCTCAAAAAATATCTGCTTAAGCGAGTCCTATCAATTATAATAAAAGTAATCATTTGGGTTATGTATTAGAATCAGCTGTAATTTGTCAGGGAGTGGTAACTGTCTACATTGACATTTACACTTTTAGGTAGTTGAGATATTAAGAATTAATATCAGCACTTGTAGTAGGTTTTATCTTCCTTATGGTATGATTTATCGTATCAAAATTATCAATTGTCTGTCAGTAGTACCATGTTGATAACTATCATTTTATTGAATTGAAAAATAATTTATGACAATGATTATTTTAAACAGTAAGTAAGTTTGTTTCATCAACAGTAAATAGGAATAGTTAAGAAAAAAAGCATAAATTTTTGTATTTTTTTTCACCAATCCAGCAAGCTGTTTTTGCAAAAATCTAGGCTTTTTTCTTAAATATTACTACTGCTTAACCGGCAGTAGTAATATTTAAAAAACAACCGGCCCTAAGTAAG
The DNA here is from genome assembly GCA_016648135.1 of Agrypnia vestita. Lineage (NCBI taxonomy): Eukaryota > Metazoa > Arthropoda > Insecta > Trichoptera > Phryganeidae > Agrypnia > Agrypnia vestita. The sequence continues at coordinate 26,527 of JADDOH010006494.1, forward strand.
GCAATGCTTTTCACAACTACTTAAATTTCTCACTAAGAGCAGGATTGCAATTATTTTATTTGTCTTTTATTTTTGGAATATTTCAAATCATCTTTACTGAGGTAGAGATAGTAAAATTTTTTGTAAATTGTCCTAAAAAATAGTTGCATATTTTTTTATACATTTTTCTATGTACTATGTTCATGTTAATTTGTACAAAACTAGAATACAACATCATACATTTAATGAATGAACATATTTTTAGACTTCTAAACCAGAATTGTTTCCGGTTCCACAAAAATATGAATTCAATCCTTTTGCAAAATTGTGATTAGTTTTTTTTTTTTTAATTTTGATTTAATTTGTCATCAAACTTCTCATTTATCACCACAATGTGGAAGATATTTATTCAGATTGGGTTCTGCTATTACACGATTTTTTTTCGTGTTCACAATTCCACAAGTTTAGAATGCAAATATTCTAACACGAGGCTACTGAGTCTTGCTTACTAACTGTTTGTATATAATCTTCTGTTTTGGTGTACACACTAATCATCTTTACACGCTTTTTTTGGTTTTCGAATTTAAAAAATTATTGAACTAATAATTTCCACCGATCTTCAGATTTCCAACCATACTTTTATCATTATTAATATTTTAATTAACGTTAATTTTAATTTCGTCGTTTTATAATTTTTTTTAAAATAAAATTTTGCTCCGTATGTTAACAGTAGCTCGTGAATTTATATATTAGAATAAAATATCAATTTTTGAATATCAATAGTATGTATATGGATTTAGATCATTAGAATAGATTATCAATTTTTCACAGATGTCTATTTTCTGAATAGTGAAGCATTCTTATAAATAATCTCTGGCAAACTTGTTATTGGTAGTTCGTCTGCCTTGCAGTACAGACCTACAGTATGTGGGTACTAAATCTAACGGTGCCAGCTACTATCGAGTGGGATGGTGCGATTTAAAAGTGGGAGGATGGTATAGAAACAAAACTGCCACAGTGCCAACAAAACTGACAAAATTGAGATAAACTTATTTGTTACCAATTTTATAGCCAGAGATAGCCATTTGAAATTAATGTGCCTTCGATTAAATGCTTCTAAAATATTCAAACACGCTTTTAAGAGTAATTACCACTATTTGCCAAATAATCATTTTCGAACACGTTACCTCTATTTTTGTCAATTGCACACGGCAGTGGAAACTCGGTTTCTATACCTCTCAAGTGGGGTTTATTTATCACTAAAGTTTATGAAATATTATTTTGTTTATTTTTTTATCATATCTTATGACACTTTGCAATAAATAAGACTCGGAGACTTTATTCGTAGAGTAAAAAAATACAACAAAAAAAAAAATTATAAATTTATTGTATATTTTTGACTACTCTCCTAGTCTTGTTTTATCCATACATCACATTTTGTTCACTACTAATATTTTCTCACTGTGTATAGTTTTTATTTTTATGGTAAAATTGTTTGGTTTTTTTTTATAATTTGTAATATTTATGGCAAATGAGTTTTTGGCAATTTGGCTAAATATCAGCTGGTAATTCTGGGCTTGTCACTTGAAGGACCCCAGAGTTCCATCTGGTATACAAGTCAAGCTGTCAGTCTTAATCGCTGGGTACGAGGAATGAATTTATTAATTACTGTTGTTGTATTTATTTTTTTAATATTACTGACTCATAATAATAAAAGATTGCATTTTTTAAATGTAAACAGAAAATGCATAAAAACGCATGTAGTTATGCATTTCAACTTTATTATTCTGAGCCAATCACGGAATGTGTGTTTTGAACTAATGTCATTAATTAATTTTTTTAAAGGTTATAATAATTATTTTCAAATCAAAGGCTTCATTTCTGCGTGGTTTCTAAGCTATAATTATTTTATCGAAATTTTAACTGCTGTATGCATTTAAAATTGTATCATACGAGTCCAAAGAAATCAAGTCTTTTTGTTTGGCTACATTTTTCACTCCCAATATTTTTAATTTCCGACCATCTTAAAAACATATGAAAAATTGTGTTGTGAAATAACAAATGGTTTCAGTAATTTTCTTATTAGTGTATACATTGCATAATCAAAATTAATTTATGTAATCTAAAAATTTCAAATATAATTTTGATTAAACAACTTTACAGGACAAGAATACAAAAAAACTAAGACAGGCAGAAGGTACTTAAAAACCTACTTTTTAATCCTTTTTTTTATAAGCCTAATAATCTCTCTACAGTTTTCCACTTGGAAAAAAGTACAATATGTAATTTTATTCATTAGATTTACATATCAATTTTAATAATTACCAAACACATCATAGGTTTTTTCAGCTTTTTTCTGTTAGATTTGTAACGTAATCCCACAAATTCGTGTTAACTGTTTCTTATGTATTGCTTTCACTTGCGTGTGCATATAAATAATTATCAGTTGGGTTAACTGTGTTTTTGTGTAGTTACTTTTTATGTTTTTTTTTTGCATTATTAACTCTCATTTTTTCACATATCTTACTGTTGTATAAAAGTATTTATTTCATGGTGAAGACAGCAAATAAATAACAATGAATTTTGATTCACTATTAGAAAGAAAGCATCATTATCATCACATTTTACGTCAATAACAATTTATTTTAATGTATAGTACATTTATTGCATGCATTGTGGTCCTATAAGGTTAGGTTAAGTGTGACTATCGATGAATGTGAGAAAAGGATCACACTGAAGATAATACAATCATTACTGTTGATTATCCGGAGTAGCGATAAAGTAAATTTCTCATTTGACTTGATAATACATATACATAAAATTAAACTGGTGAAATGGCAAAGATGTATATATAGTATTACCAAATTATCTTTATTCGGGAACGCTTAGATTCAGTGTTTAATTTTGGTGCAAGGGGGCAAGCGCATCTTGTGAAATTATGTGTGCACAGCGGCTCATTGGTTAGTGTTTAACTTTTATTTTTTAATTTTGCATTTTTTTATCTTTGTTTTAATTTTTTTTTTGGTGGGGGTCTTTACCACAACAAATAATTGAGTTTACTGTAATTGTAAAAACACAACTAGAGTTTCAGCATCAATGCAACAATATACCCACACATTGTGCATGCACAGAGACCTCGGGAAAAGTACATTATTTATGCTAGCAAAAATTTCTGTGCAGGAGTAGGCAGAAAGGATAGAAAGCCACACTCCTCTACTCCTGGTTAACCACTCTTGCATCCTTCACTTTCATACATCTTCATGCATGCTCTTCTACTGTTGAAGTTTCTAACGGAGGGCCGTCCTCCAATATCTGGTCTAACTGATTGTGACCTCTGTTCTTGTTGGCTCATATAATTTATTTTTCATCCTCTCCTCATTCATTCATTCATTCATACAATATTATGTACATATATACATAAAATTTTCCAAGCGGTATTTTCTAGGCTAATAGGACATATTGCCTGATGCTTCAGAACTTATTACTCGATTCGTTGAAGTATGAAAAAAATTCCAAAGAAAAGCGAGATTATTGCTTTGCGTTGAGACAAATCCCTGATTTTTTACTCTGGTTCGGGTTCTCTACAGGGAACGCTTGAATTCGAAATTCTCTAGATATGAAACAAATACCACTCAACAGATTTCTGCAGGCAATTCCCGCTCGTCGTCATCCATCCGATGTTCTGGTTCAGCTGTAAATCCCATTGACTGCATCACTTTAGCTGACCGAAAGTTTTTAGTACAATAAAATGATATTTGACACTTGCATCAGCTGCGACAAAACCAACCGTTGATTCCGAGATGCCAAAACAATCCATATTTCGCGGCAACTGTCATACACAGTGAACTCCGCGCTCATAGACAATTTTATTAAGCACCCAACCAGAGACTACCATGGATTTTTGCCCGAACACATTGTATATGCAGGTGAATAACTTTGATATTTACGGTTAATTAGCTTATTTTAGGAATTTATGTGAAGGATATAAAATCCCATATTTTTGTTTATAAGATGACTATTTTTCCTGTCCGGTGCCGTAAACTGAGTTGATATTGCCTCTAATTATGTGAATATCTCTATAATAAATATATTAAATACATAGTTCATATTTTAAGTAGGTACCTCCATAAAATAATTACAATTTAACAAGAATTTATCGGACACAACAAAATAAAATGTTTTCTTGAAGAAACTGACGTTAATTTGTCTCAATACATGTATGTATTTTAGGGGAAGCGTGTGGGGAGCGCCATGCATGCTGCGCAGAGCGCAGTGCGTAATGCGCTGGATTCAGCAACTGTCAATCTTTGCTCTTTAGTAGCGGCTGCGCAATCATGTGTCTTAGGCAGATTTATGCTGTTTGTGATGACCAATGTTTTTTCTCATTTTTAGCACTTTTACTCATTAATCGAATACATATATTCACTTGTATGCAGTCAACCATTATTTTAATGATACAATATTTATATTTATCCAACTTAGAAATCGAAAAAAGTCTAAATCAGCACCGGATTGCGCTTTTCAATTTTAGCACTACGTGGGAAAGATTCATTGAAAAATTTTAGTTGAATTAAATGAATTTTTAAAAACAGCCATAATTCAAAACAATGCATTATCATCGATTTAAATTGTGTATATTTGTTTAGTTTTTATGTTATTTCCATGTGGTTTTTAGTGTTTTACAAAATGGCGTCTGACGGTATAATCTCATTTGGTAACTGTGAGTGATTTACGACTCATTTTGCCATATGGGGTTTTACGGTTTGTCCGCCGCGCTTTCTTCTGTGCCCGTTTATTTTTTAATTTATTTTCAAGATTATTTGTATGTATGTCAATTGTTTTTATTTTTGTAATTCAGTTGTTTCGAGCTGTGTTTTCTTTTGTTTTTTGATATTCTATACTCTTTTATGTTGTGTTTACATTGTCGATTTCATTATGTTGTCACGGAAAATTTGCAATTTTTTACTGATGTGAAATGATTTTCAAGAAGTTTACTTCCCAAAACAATTGTAAATATGATGTTTAATATCTTGAAAATTGCAATATTTTATTTGTCTCCTTTTAGTGTTGCCAATAATTTGTCTTGTTTTGTCAAACATTTTAATACTCATTTCAGTAATTTAAAAAAAAATCAGCTTTATTATTTAGTTAAATTTATAATTTAATTTTTTTCCAGAATATACTTTCTATTTTTGTATTTTTGCATCCGCATATGTCACGAAATGGACGCCCATCTAGAAATGGCCGCTTAGATTCTGAGTATTATTTCAGGTACTGGTTATTTTTCAAAATCGGAAAGGCGTGCCGTAACTGTCAATTGATAGTGTGACATGTTCCAATGACATTGTTTTTTTAACTTTGCTCATATCGTTACAGTGAATGTTTGTAGTATGCTTGCATGATGCATCATTATATTATTTTGGACACAAATCTTTTTGAGAGGAATGTGATCGATTTCGGAACTGCATATTTTTAATGGCCAACTTTTCGATGACGGTTGTGTAAATGTTTTTAATTTTGCACGTACGCCCCTCCGATGTTGCCAGTGCTTGTCTAATACTTTGAATCTGGGACTGGCGTTTTTCATCCTGGTATCACCGCTCTGCATAGCAGCATCCCGGAATGACGAGGTTTTATTTTGGAATGTTATTTTGCTATTTTTGGAATGCATTAATTTCATGTTTTATTTTTAAATTTATTTATATGAATCGCAGACCACCAAAATATATAGACTTGAACTAATGTAAATTTCTTTGTACACAGTCTGGTTGACTTGTTTAAAAAAAAATACTATGAGCTTGTAAATTTTTTAAAAAATCATGAAAAAGTCAAACTTATTACTCTTAAAAAGAATAATATCTTAATAAATAAGTCGCACTTTATTACAAAAAGGCGTTGTTTGGAATTAAATTTTAAAATATATATATATATATTTTATTAAAAATATGTTTTGTTTACTAGGGAATTTAATTCTGCAATAATAAATACTTTAACTGCAGTATTTAAGTGTCTTAAACATACACGAGGGGGGACATTCTTCTGCTGTGGCCCAATTATCTTTCCTAAAGAATGGCTTTAGTTCATCTCTGTAAATTTTTATACTCTGTGATATGAATGGATTTTTTAAGCATGTGTTGTGTCGTACATTTAATTTTCAAGACATTTATTTTTTAATATTAATCAATATTATTTTATTGTTTTCCTTTAATTTTATTTAGAATAAATAATATTATTTCCTCTCAAAGGAATTAGGAATATTATGAAATTAATCCCTAAAATTTCTTGTAAATTGTTCAAAATTCTCTGTATCAAATTAATTAATAAATACACGTACATGAATATTGTCTTAGTGAATATTCATTATCTGACATTGAATTATTTTTACTCTTCATTATTTGGTAATAAATTGAGAGCATCATTGTCAATTGCTGTCAATTTTTTCTTGTCCAGCCGCCAAGCTCGAGGACGAGTTGAATCAGTGGAAGAAAAAGTACAGAGATGCGGTCTCCAATCAGCAGGACAAGGTGGATAAATCCCTCGTGAAGAATCTGCTCATGGGATACATACACACAGCCAACAACCAGAGACAAGGAGACCGGATTCAGGTTCGTCTACTTCCCAATTTCGTTGATTGATTTGACCTGCTCAAAAGAAAATTTTATTTACATATCATAAAATTTTCAACCGCCTAACATCTTGCAACGATTGCTGGTTCAACATTGTACATATGTAGTTTCTTTTTGTACGGCAGCTGCAAGAAAAATGATTGAAAGGCATCCTAAAATTATTATTTTTAAATATTTGTTGTTTTTACTTATTTAAGGGGTTACACCACTCTGAGAAAATTTTGTTAGAAATTTAGAAATTGGGTTATTTTTTACAAAGAGGTGATTAATAATTTTTATTTATTTTTATTGGTACTTATTGAGGAACATATTAAACTATTATATTATTGGAAAATTTATAAAATAAATGGTCGAAGAGAAAAGACAGAAAAGAAGAACCTATACTTATTTAGAAATGAAATATCTGCAATGTAGCATATCCGATTAGTAAAATATTTTTGCAAAATTAGGAGCAGTAGTTTAATATGTAATAAGTTCCAATAAAAAAATTAAAATAATTAATCATCTGCTTGTAAAGAATTAACCAAATTTCTATGTATACTTTATTTTTACAGAATGCTGAATGCAATTACTGTAACGACTTTAAAAAAGCTTTCTTTCATTGCTGACAGAACTTTAGCACAAGATGATTGCATTGTTTTAACGCGCTTAATATAATTTCACATAGGTTCTACGGCTGTTGAGTACGGTGCTAGACTTTGACCAATTGGAGTGTGAGAGGGCTGGCCTCGGCAAAGCCTCCACAGCCCCGACGGCTGGTCAAGGAGCAGACTCGCTGGCCCAGGAGTTCATCAAGTTCCTTGAAAAAGAGTCCAGGCCGCAGCTGAAGATTGGTCTGCCAAACCTCCTACACCTAGGACAAGCTCAAGGTTAATTAGCAGATTTCGTAAAGTTTCAAAGAATTATCTTGATGAAAATATGTATTTCATTTCAATTTATATAAAACTCGCTCTGTAAATCTGAGGCAATATTTTTTCTTGTTTCATTTGACACAATAATTTTTACACTTCTTATTCTTCTTCCTCATCACATTTATACATAAAGGTTTATCGCTTGTACAAAATCCATCACCGCTCTCCTGAGCCGTTTTCTTGGGGTCACCGATAGTTCCATCTTTCCTCGCAGAGTCTCTTCATTTTCTTTTTACGTGTTCTAGGTTGTCCTACAGGCCTTCTTTCCTCTGGTACTGATGTGAATATCTAATGTACTACTATATCTTGTCACCCCGACAAAGCCGCACAGAACCGTCCTGTGCAAAACAATCCTGTGCACGACAATGCTGTGTCGACATTGCCGCTCGAATCGAAATTATAAAATTAAAAATTTTTTTTTTTTTGATATTTTGACATTTATAAAGCACCCTGATGATGGAAAGGTTTTTCCGAAACATGTAGGTGTAATTAATAAAATATAAATAGATACACACAAATAATAAAATTAATTTTTAATTTTTTTTTTATAGTTTTATTAATTTAATTTTGTGGGCATTCTTGTCTTGTTATATTTCTATTGCCTGTACAAAAAAAAACAATGTAGAACCTAACCTAATCTAATTTATATTTTGTGGTTTTGTAGGGTCACCAATATCTTATATTTGTATCTAAATTGCTGTTCCTTGAATATGAATCTTATTTATTATCGTTGAAAATTTGGGACTATTTCATATATCAAAATTTTTAATTGAATTTATTGGTAGGAGAAACGTGTTGCATCAGTATACAGCTTGTTTCTTTATTCAAATAAAGTCTGAGTAACTTAGTTTGAAACTTTGAGATTGACTAACTTTGACTGTAATTAACCTCTGACCTCTTTATATATCTAGAAAAGCCTTCAGTCACTTCTGACATTATGATCATCATTAACTAAAAATTGTGCCTATTATTTCTATAATTTCATCATGTATGGCCCTCAATCTACTACCAGAAATCCATTCTATAGACTTAGCATTAGTTTTATTGCAGTTAAGCTCTTATTTTTCATTAATATTATTACAAAAATAAATTAATATTGTGTAATTATTAAAATTTCAGGTCCCAATTCGCCGAACCTCTCTACCAAATCAGACAGTCCGAACAGTATTGTATCCCAGTCACGATCGACAAACTCCCCGCTACAAATTGCTACATCTACACTTTCTACAAATTCATCGAGACCAGTTCCAATTGTGCCGCTGACAATCGATAACCCGATATTCGCCAACCCCAATTCGAGTCCTGTTACAGTGATGAGCACATCGACGATTGTAAATGAATCAACTTTAAATCACTCTGGCAATGCTGTATTCAACAATACCTTTGGTGGATTCAGTCTGTTTACGCCGATCGCGAATCCGGATATGGTTGTGAACCAAACGAGAAATAGCGAAGGGGCTATTTTGAAAAATGTTTTAAAAGATGCGTAGGTTTTATAACATATGATAACAGATTAATATTTATATATCCATCCATGTCTTTGAAAAAATTTTACAAAAGTTTAGTGATTTTACAGTTAACACGGATATATTCAACTTTAGCCATGCTGGGGTGCAATGTTCTGTTATGTGCCCTGGACTTATTTCTGTTTTATTTCAACATTGGTGATATGTGCCGAGTTCACTGACATTCGTACTATTTATATTTGGAATCTGTGAAAAATTATTGAATCTGTTTCTCACTTTATATTAGAATTCTATTAAAAATAATATGACTATTCCGTGTCTGCATACTCATCTTAAATTATTATTATCCAGTAAACCCAGTTCTTTGGTAACTACAGAAATTTTAAAAATTATTGTTATTTAATTGTTTATTTATTATGTATGACTCACAAATAATTTCTTTGTGCCTAGGTATATTACTACTCTGTATAATTGATTAAAAATAATTCAAATGATAATTCTTTTATATATATTATATTTTGTATACGCTGTAAATTGTATAATATTAATTTATGACTTGCCTTAATATTTAAAGCCAAATTTTTTAATTCTTTTAATTTCTAATTGAATTATCGCTTCATAATATCTAATCAAATATTTTTTAAATTTGCATATTGCTGTAAAATAACTGCTTTACGCGTTTTATGATATTTGTTGAAATTTATTATTTTTTGTGTTAATTTAAAAATCGTTTTCATAAGTAAATAAATACGTAATGTGTTTTTTAAAAATTTAATGGCGAAATTCAAACTGTGTGCCATAATAAAATTTTAAAATATGTTATTTACTTATTAATATCTAATTATTTATTAATTCCTCTTTTAAAATCATAGAGAGGTTAAAAATTTCATTGTTTCGTTACAATTACAAATGATTACATAAATATAAATGCATTCCAAGGTCACATTTAATAGTGAAAAGCAAATTTTTTGCAGATAATGTGATAGAAAAGTCAAAATATTGCCAATATTTATTGGTTCTTTATGTTAATTTAAACTCATTGCGTATTGTATTTATGAATTATAATAATTGTATATAATGATGAATGCTAATATTTGTATATATTATTTTAAACTACTTTAAATATACTATATTTTTAATGTGTATCATTCTTTTTATTTTCTTTTCCTTCGTTATTAATTTAGTGCAGTGGACCATCAACATTTGTCCGTGTTGATATTTGTCCTGTTTTTTTGTCGAAATTTTTGTTTGATATTCGCCCAAAAAATTGACGTTCGTCCCACCTGCCGCGTGAGTTTTTGCAGCTATTAAGGCCCGGTTGTTTCAAGTTCGATCAAAGTAAGCGGTCGACCAAAGCATAGATTTTTACGAAAACGGATCGTCTGATTGGTGGAGAACGTAAAAATCTATGCTTTAAAAGAACGCTTACTTTGATCGAACTTGAAACAACCGGCCCTAAGTGAGCTTAGCAGCTACAGACATATCAGCTCTGATGATGGCCCCGCAATGGGTTTAATTGCAAATGGCAGCATATTTTGCATTTATTTTTAAAGAAATATGTAGGCCAACATTATATTAACAGTATCACAAGTAAATTTATCATATTGATAAAGCAATGGTTAGTATGTAATTAAAATGTATTTGTGGTGATTTCAGAGACCGGTTTTTGGCTGAAATTTTTTGTTTGTTTCATGATAGACAGGCAAATTCTGTCTAATATCTAGGGTCTGGTATCGGTTTAAACTATTTTTAGTTCATTCCTATGGGAAAAAAATTGTTTGATATTCGTCCTTTTATTATGTTAAACGTTTTCTCGGGAACGGATTAGTGACAAATGTTGAGGGTTCACTGTACGTAAATAAGCATTTTTTTTAGTTTCAGTGAAATATTCTGAATATGTTTTCCTAGAGATCATCAGACTAAATTAAAATTCTCTGAGCTAGAAAACACATTGAGAAGAATTTTAATATTCTTGAACATGTATTATTTTAGCCTAACTATTAATTTTTACTAACTTCTAATGAATGTGATTTTTCCATATATTATTATTTCTCTAATATTTAGAAATATATATTCACACGCAATAATTATATGGGTCAACATAAACGTAAGAAAATATAAATCTAATTTAACAATGGCAGAGTTATATCCTGTCCTGCAAAGGTCCTTCTCCGTGGTGTGCGCAGCTGGTGGAGATAATCAGGTCGCCAGGATTGAGTGAAATGAAAAAGTTAATAATTTTCAATAAATGTATATTATAGATGTCTCACAGAGATGAAAAAAATTAATAGACATGGTATTCTATCATGGGTGGAATGGCGAAATATGTATGTGTAAAGTGATCACCTAAGCCAACCGTACGATAGGTCGTAAGTCCTGTGGCCACCCAAAAAAAACTTCTATACCTACTCTCCCTTGAAAAAATGTAGTTTCGTCTCTGTGAGACATCTATAATATACATTAATTGATTATTGATATCCCTGGGACAAACAATCCAGTTCTGTTCTGAAAAATTTGGACACACTCAAAATATTGTTAATAATTTTCTTGTTAAATGATGCAACGTATCAAAAAAAAATTAGATTTTTTTTTGTTCAAATGAGGCGGTTTGAAAACAATTTTCATTTTTTTCTTAAAAATATTAGAGTTGAAAATTCATATTAAGCAAATGGCGCATTTTACCAAAAAAATCGTATGCTTTATCATAGACAATGTTTTTGGAAAAATGTGTGCAAAATTTGAGCAAAATCGTCTTAATAGTTTGAGACATTTTCTCCACCGGTCAGAAAAGGGAAGTTTCGGGGAAAATGCCAAAGAATGTTGAAATTCGTGTAAAAATTCACCTACAAATTCAAATTGCCGATTTCTTGAATGAGGAATGAGTGACGACTCAAATTATTGAAACAAGGACTTCAAGCTAACTAAAATAAAGCCACAAAAAAAAGATTTTTAAACTGAAATCAAAGGTCATTTGTGCTCAATTTTTTTGTGGCCTAAAAATATGATCGAAAAAAGGCAAATCTTAAACAGGCTTAAATGCAAACAAAAAGTATAATTGATATATACCTCATCTGTGACTATTTTGTGTAAATATATTTGAGTCCAAGAGATACATTTAATTGTAAAACTAACGAAAACTGCCTTGCATTTAGATACGCAGTGAAAAACTTTGGTCTTGAAACATTGACAGCTTCATTTTAATGTCAGGATATGTGGACAGTTTTAAAAAAACATGGTGTGTACATTTATGGTGGAAATTAAGGTGAAGTACTCATTGCTTATTCATTTTTCTCAGTAGGCAATGACTTGTGCAGTGACAAATAACTTGTGATGTTTGTTGAAATGCTGTGTTGAAGAAGAGAATCTGAAAGTAGATAAAATAAGAAAAACTATAACTCACTATCCAAACGTTATCAAGCAATGTTCTGATTCTGTTACGAAGTGTACAGAATGTATTTCCTATATACACGAAATATAGTGAATACGAAAGCTAACCATGTGAGGTCACAAAAGTTAGCGAGCTAATTTTTTATAAAATATTTACTATTGTGTACATACTGCTTGTGTTATATTTACTACAATAAATACTCGCTATTAAAATGCCCTTGTGTTTTTTTAATTCCCTTATTTACAATTTTTGGGTGGATGTATAAATACCAGGAGCATGCAATGAAAACATGGAACCACAACATTTATGTAAAAATGTATTTTGGAAAAAATTAAAATAAAAGATATACATATCTCATAATATTTCTATCATGATTACTAGCATAGCATATTCAGATTTTAATATATTATGATATTCTATCACATAAATAATTTATTTTGATATTTTATTCAAAATGCAGTAGAATCTCGTTAATTCGAAGTTACCCTATTTTTGGGTCCTTAATTAATAAATTAAGGAACCAAAAAAACATTTCAAATTATATGGAATCCCATTAATTTTAAATTCAAGTCACCAAAAAAACAATGCAATTGCGAAATTCACCAAAAATAATTAATTTTGTGAAAACGTCTGTATTTTTGCATATTTCAAGAAATCGTTTCGAAAACGCGATACATATTTATTATGCTAAAATGAACATTACGACATTTCTATTGCTAAAGTACCCAATTCGTTCTCACTTCCGAAAAAAATCGAAATATTTTTTTCAATTTTGCAAATTTCAAAAATAAATTACTTGCCCAAGCCGTGCATTACGGACGTGCTCCGTTGGGTATACATGACGCTTCCCACTACAAAACTTATGAGAGGCGCAGCAACAATCAACTTAGAATGGCGAGGAGATCCTCGATCACAAGGCCCTGCACACATGATGCTGGCCTGGAACATGTTAAGAAGTTGGGTGGTGCAAAAATATAAAAAAAATATTAACAGGAATGAAAAATATTTTTAAATATTTATGAAGTATATGTATGATTCAATCACATCATTCGCAACAGAGTAAAAGACCAGTAAAATTTAAATGGTTTTAATTTCGCTATATACCCAAAACCGTTTTAAAAACAACATTTAATTTTAAATTTATGTAAACAAACATCTTTAGAATTTACAGGTCATAGGAAAATAAAATGGTTATAAAAGCTATTGCATATTTAGTTAGGTGCTGAAAGCTTATCGTATTAGAAAATATACCTGTCAAATGTGCAGTATTTGAACACAAAACAAAAGTTTTTTGCTAGGGTAGGGAGTAATGTTCACAGTAATAGTGATCAAAACACTAATCTTCTACCAAAAACTTGAGAACTCTTTAAACAAATCAATATTATTATAATCACTAGTTGTAACTCGTCAAAAATGGCGTTATTTTTACATGCCGGTTCCTAAAGAATAAGTATTTACTTATTAATAGTTGACACCCATAAAATAGTAAAAACGATTTTTATCAAAAAATTTGGACACTTTTTTTATATTTCCCTTGCCGGCAGTTAATGGAACCAACTATTTTAAACCCTGGCGATTGTGCGTACGTAAAACTAATGCGACAACATAATTAATTAATTCATATTATAAATAAAATAGACATCAAAATAAAATGAAGAAAAAAAATACAATGCCAGGAATCGAACCCGAGCTCCCTGGGTGAGAGCCATATGTCCTAGCAACTACACCATACGGGAGATACCACTTCGCGTCTTTGCTTAGTTCCAATACGTAGTATATTTTTGAATGGTCCCGCACATACGATGATGGCTACTTCCGTCAGTCTCCGCGTTTGAGTTTGCGTACCCAGGGTTCAAGCACCATCTCCAGTCGTTTTATTTAGTTTTTTAACCGTGAATTCAAACAAAATTACGGACGTAAGTTGACGACACAAAGTTACGGTGACAGACAGACAGACGGACGGACAGACAACAAAATAATTATAATTGGGATTGCATTTTACATTTCTACAGTTTTGTAGAATATTATAACTATTTATGAAACTCCTAATAAAATTACTTCTTATGGTCAAAAAATGTCAAGGGCAGAGAAAACTCTTTTTCAAAACTTTGAGAAATCATGTAGTTTAATTATTAATTTATATTTAGTAGCAAAATTATATTTACTGTAGTAAAATTAATTTATAATCCCGCCCTGGATACGAATATAAAGGGGCAATCAACATTCTCATTATAATAATATATTTTTGATGCATTTCATTTATATTTAGTAACAAAATTATATTTACTGTAATAAAATTAATTTATAATCCCGCCCTGGACACAAATATAAAGAGGCAATCAACATTCTCATTATGATAATATATTTTTGATGCATTTCAATACAAATTTGTTGGAGAAACATTGATAAAAATAGAATAAGACCCAAATTGTTTGAAAATGAAGATGAAAAAAATATGTTTCTCTGTTAATTTAACAGATCTTATTTAAAATATTTCAGGTCCCTCTTATATCTCTCTTCCTAGATTTTCAAAAAATCAGCTGCGGTATTGGTAAGGCTCGCAATGATTTTGGTTAAATATGCTAACAAGTCATTTTCACTGAAGTGATTTTCAAGGCGTAAGGAATAAAAAGATTGATTTTAATAATATACAAAATTCTGAAGTCTTAAGACTCATAGGTACTGTTGTCAAACTGAATATGTTCTGATGTGTTCACTTCAAAATAGAATGTTACTGAAACTGATCACTGTCACAACTTCCGCATTAGATCGTTTGATTATTTTAATAAGTAGGCTGGAGATTTAATCTCTGATTGCGGAAGGCCAAGAAATTTTCATTTGTAATTTATTTATTTATACAGTAGATACATAATCATGATTTTTATAGTAAATTAAATCTATGTTATCACATTTTGATGACATTATACTCCCATAATAGTCCACACGTTTCTTTTATTTTAAAATACTACCCTGCACATCGAAGAAATAGTTTGTTTATTTATAAAAATATATATTTGAGTCATACACCGCCACATTAAATTTTAAGATAGGTATGTAGTTCTAGAAAATTGATAATTTCATATTTTCGCGCCCCTCATTATTTACGTTTGGCTACACTGTATTGTCAAGAATAATTTTTTTCTTCTCTTCCTACTTTTGTCTATGAGAAATGAATCATTTTCAATTCATTTGTCTGAGTAGTCTTGGGCTGTTTTTGATATGTCAAAAATCAGCTAATATTCTAAATTTACGAGATTATTTTATTACTTGAGTTGTTAATAACTTCGTGTGGTTGTGAAAAAGTTCTAAATCTCTCGTACAAATAAGAACTTTGTGTAATAAAAGGTACGAACCGAGTGTTATCTTGTTTGAAAGTGTCAATAGTGACATTTGAATGTGGGTTCATTTTCTGAGCGATGACCTCTGTTTTGTTGTGTGAGCTAACGATCAAGGATGGATTCACGCGAGCTGTAATGCCTTATTGAGATTGCTTAAAATAAATATAGTTTGCATACAGTAACCCTGCGCCTTTTAGTCATCGTTTAGCGCTACTCTGAAACGGCTACTACGAGCGTGATATACAGTGATGTAAGCAAACTGATCACTCGCTTATGTATATCGATCTTTCTATTTTTATTTTTATTGTACTTAATGATACACGTTTGTGCGCGTTAATTAAATCTGTGTTTTGAAATATTCTTGCGAGGAAATTTCCTCACTTTAATTTCTTGTGATGTGAAATGTTGACGTTCAGTCATTGCGTTTTCAGTTAAATTTTCGTTTCGCGATGTTTTTATTATTTGTGAACGTTTAAAAAGTGTTTAAAAATAATAATAATCATACAGATTCAATTTTTCAGAAAAGTTACACCATTTTCTATTATTACGCTCTTATAATCGTATAATAAATACATAAGTGATTAAATTTTTATGTGTGTAAAATTAAATAATGTTAATTTAATTTTTTTACATGTACTTTTGTAACTATTTATTCGTCACTTAATTAAATTAATTGAGTGTAGATGATTTTAAATATTTTTGTCTTTCCAATTTAGTGAATCTTGTTCAAACTCATTTTTTTATAGAGCTTAAACACTTGATGTGGAAAATAGTCATGCTTCTTAACCAGTTGCTTGGCTGTATGTTTACATCCTTGAGCTTTTAACCAGTTTATTAAAATAAATCACTTCTTTTCACATTTAAAACAAGCACTTTGCTGTTTAACCAACATAAAAAACTCTGATGATGCCTCAATGACTTGCTTAAATGAACTGGGTACATTTTGGAAATGATAAATTAAAATGTGATATTTATATTTACTTTTCTTCATTTTAAATCTCCCTAGACTATCCTTTTTTCAATGGAAATAAATAATATCTGGTTATATTAGTTTTTAGTGTGGAAGAATACTTCCTTTTTTTGATAATTAATTATATTTTCAATGTTGACAAATAGTTTTATGGAAACATTGGCTGCGAAACGGGCCTAGCAACAAGCAATGGGCCCAACCTATTCAGAAAATAGCAATATTCCTATTTTGGTGATTGTGTTATCCCAACACTGAAAAATAGACGGGACTCATTTATTTATAGGCAATAGGATTTATGATAGTCCACAATATTCGGTAATTGTTACCCCGACACACGAAAATAGACGGGACGTATTTATTTACGTACATGCAATTACTCTATTAATTTACATTTACGACTTCTGCATTTTTAGATGAGATCTTTGTAAAGTATTCGAGAATCTACATCTTGAATGAGGGGAATTTAAGGGATTTATAAACACTTTGAGAATCAGAAATTGCGACCTGTGTTTCTATGTCTACATAGACAATGGTTGCAATAATGACATATATATCATTTTAAATCAAAATCGGTACATCAATATTTTTGTTACACGTTCATGGATTACAGCATCAGACACATTGTCCTGGTGTTCTTAAAAAAGACCTGTTTATTTGATATCAAAGATGTCAAACAGATTTCTATCATCATGGAAACCATTCTTTGCAATCTGGATTTTTGCCTAAATTATAGGTCTTGATGAATATTATATAAAATAAGTACTATATTACTTCAAAAGTTGGTAGAAACCAGTTTGTTTCACATAAATGTACTAATTTTCATCCAAAGAGTTCAAATGTTAAATTAAAGCCAATATTTTCGCCACAATGGTAGAAATATTGACATTTGGCAGATGTCTTATTTCTCTAATTTTGAGTGTTGGGGTAACAGTCATCAAAATAGCAATATTGTTATATTCAGAGTAGTTTGGGATGATTTCTATCTGCTAATTATTAAAAAATAATATTTTTATCACCGTTTCTGTATAAATAGATTTATTGCGAGTTATTTTATTTACTTTATTATTTGGAATATTCAGAGGCATTTAATTTCTTTATTAAAGTTTGGACTGAACCGAAGTGACTTGTGTTAATTTTTAGTCAAATTGATTAATCAATATCACCATCAATTTTTTTTTTCATAAATAATTAATTGCTTGTGCATTTAGATATTACTATTGCAGGACAACGTAAATGCACAATTTGAATAATTATACCGAATCTCGTGTAACATTGTTGTGGTTTGATTTAAAAGTCATACATTTATATATCTACGTAATTATCTCACACACTTCCTTTCATTACAGATTAGACTTTTCCGGAACAAAGTTAACAGTAATAGTGTAGCCTCTAATGTACGTCAGAGTATACCACAATGCTAGCAAACACATTATGTTTAAATAATTCATTTAGGAGTGTCGAAGAAGTTACAATTATACTTGATATAGAAGACAGTTGAAGTGAAGAAGCGCAATGACTTCTGTTTGGAAGAGACTTCAGCGGGTGAATAAGAGGGCTGCGAAGTTCCAGTTCACAGCTTCATATCACAGAGTCGATGTGGAAACCACATCAAAATGGTAAGAAAAATTTTCAATACTTGGTTACAATTGTTGGTAGATTTAACCTATTTGGCAAAAAGATTTTTTTTGTAAACAAATCAGTAGGATTTATAAAAAGTAAATCTAAATGGCTAAATCCAAGACAATGGTCCCATTGCATATACAACGAAAATGAGTATTTCACTATATTATTGAATGTGCTAATAACAAAATAAAAGATAATTTACGTTTAAA
Source organism: Agrypnia vestita (assembly GCA_016648135.1). Lineage (NCBI taxonomy): Eukaryota > Metazoa > Arthropoda > Insecta > Trichoptera > Phryganeidae > Agrypnia > Agrypnia vestita. The sequence goes on from JADDOH010006494.1 coordinate 45,037, forward strand.
TAGTAAGGGCCGGTCTTATAAACGAAAGACCAAATTTCCGTTAGTAAATCGACAATATACTAACGGATGGCCGTTCGTTTATAAATGTTACCGACGCTCGTCTTATAAAACTTTTTTTACCGTCCGTAAGTATCGCAATATCGTACTGCTCTTGTCTATGATTTTAGAGCTGTCAGAGGCGAATTATATCTCTTTCCTATGGAAACGAAACATAACTTCTATAAATATAGCCTAAAATTTCTCGCTCGCACCGGATTTTTGGGATACTTCCCACAACACTACACACACTGGCAGTCCTTTGAAACCCTAACTAAGTCTGCAGCAGCTAATAATATTGATCCAAGAGCATAGAATCTCAAGGCAACATGCAATTTTGTGGTTGACAATAATGTCAGATTCCTACGCGTGCGCCTTTTTACATTTTGCCAAATACCTTCTAGAAGCTGTCAAGCAGACCTTTTCGATAAATGAAAAAGGTTGATAAAATCTGCGTCATCTAAAATATTAAAATAATCCACTCGTATATTGAACATTCTTTGTCGTCGAGTTTGTTCTTCATCCGACGAATTTGAATATAATAATAGCTGGACATTGCTATCTGAAAACGTTTTCCTTGAAAATGTAGCAGCAGTCTTTACAGTATATGTGTACATTTTAAACAAACAGCATAAAATACAAATTGACAACGGACCTAACCTTAAAAAATAATACGTCAATATGTCATACTTCTGTCAATTTCAACTAACGGACAGTAAACTGGTGGTTCGACTGTCGGTATCGGCCGTCGGTAAAATTTTACTAAAATTTGACTAACGGATTGTTATAAGACGAAAATAATGATGTTTGTATCAAATTTCGGTTTATTTGGTCTGATATTTAACTAACGGACGTTTATAAGACCGACCCTTAGTATTAAATAAGATATTACACTTTAAAGTTCCGAAAAATGCACTGCATATTTTGACATTTCATAGGCAATATATGAGGTTAGCTTAGGTTATTAGGTTTGGTTAGGTTAGGTTAGGTTATTAGGTTTGGTTTGTTTAATTTAGATTACAATTATTTTAGTTAGATTAAATTAACAGGACGTTAAATTATATAGTGAAATACTTATTTTCATTGTATGAACAACGGGACCATCATCTTGGATTATTCCAAAATATTCATATTAAACTGACCTAAAAATCGAAAAAGTTCTGCACTGTATGGAAAAGGTTAAAGTTAAGCGTAAAATATTCAGCCATATTCTGAAAATAGCAATATTGCTATTTCTATATCTTGTCAGCTATTGTATAATGTCGTAATGCCGTCAATGTTGACGTTTTAAGTTTGACATGTTTGAAATAAATGAATTCAGTCAATCAGAAAGCTCTCAAATGTAAAAAAAACATTTTGTTATTCATATCTGTGAGCTCTTAGAGTTTTCTGATTGATTGAATTCATTAATTTCAAACCTGTCAAACATAAAACATCAATATTGACAGTATTACAATGTTACACAATAACTTCACTCCAAATCGGGCCAATTTAGTTGCAGTCTCGCTTCGCAGCAGTCCTCCAACTGTTTCCGCCAGTTCCTCCCAGGACAAAATCAAGCAGACACCTTGGTCTTCTGTCTTCTGGTCTTACCTGGAATATCCGCTCTGGCAGTCTATCTGCCGGCATCCGCAAGATATGTCCCAGCCTCCGTAACTGTGATTTCTCGACAAACGTCAATAAGGGTTCTACTTCGAGACATTCTCTTATTTGAGTATTTCTGATTCTGTCCCTTCTGGTTAATTATTTTCAGAATACGGCTGATTATATTTAATATTAAAATATTGTTTTTCTTGTAGGGCTTTTTATCTTATGTCTTTCTTAATATCCTTTTTCCAACTACACTTGCCTAATGCAATAGTAGTTCTCATTAGTGGAAGCTTTTTTTAAATTTTATAATAATTCAGTAAATGTTAGTGATATGGAATTCATTGTGCTCGGGCTTTGGCATTACTGGCCTCATTGTTACGGAGTCTAGTATTAATCTACTACTGTACTACTTGCTACCGGCTGTCACCGGTAAGCCTTTGCTAAGCCTTCCAAGCGGATTATGGCCTAGCTACTTTTGCATGGGTTTTGTTGTTACCTACTCCACTTTTTGTTCAATTCTTTTCCCTTGATGTGATCATTTAAATGTTTAGATAATTACAATGTTCTTTTGTGGACGGCTTAAACTCATCTACTGAATTTAATTTAAAACCACTGGTTTTTGTAAAAAAACCTCAAATATGATTTTTAATAATTTATTTTATAGATATGCATTATAGTTACAAATATTTATACAAGTAAATGAAAGGAGACTGAATGTAGTGAAAATGTGTTCGCTTAGGCGCATGTGTGGAAAATGTATGTAGGATTTAGTGAAAGAAAAAAAATTAGAAGCAATATACTTTTTAATGTACATATACATACATGATATTCTTCCGAATTATTTAATATATCGCTCATGGTAAAACAATACCTCGTAAGCCACTTTATACAGATGTCACAGGGGAGGCAAAAAACTACATAATACCTAGATTCTTTACAATAAATAGAATACGAGGAATTGCTTTAATGGAATAAGAGACGCAAATAATTTTTTTAAAGACAGAAGTTTAGGTTAGATTACATATCCATACATTTTAAAGACAAATACACAAAAAAATTTGATTTTGACAAAAGTGTGGTATGCGAGGTATTGTTTTATCATGAGTGATATATAATTTAAAAAGTATTACTAAGAATACCCATATGAAAATAAGAATAGACCTTGTTTAATTTTTGATTAAATTGCTATTGATAATGTCCCCTTGAAGCGAAACACGTCTCACAAAACTTAAACAAGTAGAACTAAAAATCATATCATGTGTGTAATTATGGAGTTCTATAATTCTAATAATACACCTGCGAAATAATAATCAGCTGGGATGGTTATGTGGAAGATATGAGCGAAAAGAGGGTAAAGAAAATATATGAGGCCACCTCCAGATTACGTCATGTACGTGCCAGCCACGGTAGCCACATGCTCAAATAGCAAAATATACGAATATTGCTGTTAAATAAAACCAATTTCATGGATATTAAAAACATTTTTATGTGTTTTGTTTAAATTTATAGCTCTCTACCAGTAAAAAAACACCTTTTGTATTGAAATATCTTTAATAATCTATCATCTCTACAATGCAAATTCCAAATCCATCAATAATATATTACTTCTTCAAATATAGCAAATTTATTTTGTGGTGACATAATTATAATTTATATAAATTAACTTTGTAAACACCACTTATAAACATGTTGAATTTTTTCAATAAATAAGTGGTGTTTACAAAGTTAATTCATATAAATTAAATAATAATATATTAATTTGATATTACTTTTTTATTCCTTATAATGCAAAAAACATTTATTTTAGTGCACATAACTCTTAAAATAATTCCAATACTTTAAAGGTTACTTTTATAAACGTTTTTGTCAATGTAATAATTAAATAATTTGATTACATTTTATGAATTAAATAATAATTCATAAAATGTAATTAAATTAAGTACTGGTTTTTGGTAATATTTTCCCTACTTCCTGCGTAATAAATTTTTTGAAGAATTTATTAATCTATTGTATTACTCATTTTCACAAGTGCAGTGTTCCAAGAATTGTTTGCTTTTATTTCACAGGAAACCGAACAAGCTGAGCGTGGTTTGGTCGCGGCGCTCCAGACGCGTGATCTCCGACCCTCTGGATTGGGAGCCCTCTATGAAAGAACCACTGAAGTAAGTCTTTTTATGGTTTACGGTCGTTTTATTCGGATTTCATTTAGAAATTGAAAATCATACTGATCCTTGTTTTTTTTAATCTGTCTCACAATATCCACATGTACACAGGTGTCTCATAGCTAGTAGCAAAAATTTTACAGGTGGATTCTTGCCTTGATAGTGAGTCGAAAATGTTCAAGCAACCATGACATCAATAATTATGGAGATATGCAATATCAATGTTTGCATGTTTTTTAAAAATATTTCTGACTTATTTTTTGCGAAAAGTTGAATCAACATAACAGTAACTTATATTGATTATGAAAAATTCATTCGCTTTAATACAAGTAGAATAAAATGATAAAAACCTTGCAAAAATATAAAATACATTTTTTTACACGGTTTTTATCATTTTATTTGTGTTGTATTGTAGCAAATGAATTTTTCATAATCAATATTAGTTCATATATTCATAACTTCTTAACTTTTTACCTGTCTCATTTAAAAAAAATTCAACTTTTTCCTCATTTTTTTTTCCAATATATTGGATTCTGATATGAACAGTTCCATTTGGCTCAATGGTTGTTTTGAAGAAATCACACCACATTAGTATAATTTATATATACATGTGTGAATAAACAATTAAATTGATTGAAATATTCAACCATTATTGATCAAGCCCAGTAGTCTCTCTAGGGATCCAGGATTTAAGAGTATTCACTGCCCTGCGGTCCCTTGAGGGACCATCGAATACATTATATTTCGAGATCGTATTACCATTTCCAGATTTCCAACAGCGCAATTTGAAATATCTAATTTCAGTTACATAAGCAATGAATTAAATTTAACAATTATGATAACTCAATTGGTTACCATTTTTTTTTTCAATAAGCTTCATGAGTTTGTTTGTTTCAAGAATATGGTCCCCTACTTAGGACGACAGGATGTAAAAAAAATGGTGTATATTTTTTGGCACGTTTTTAAATCAATAGTATATAAGACTAGGGGAGAAAAATTTGTGAAGGAGTGTTTAGTGTTTGTCGAGTGTTTTTATGACCCAGTTGAATAGCCATAAAAAACATCTGGGCCACAAGAAAATCCATTTTGTTACTATACCCATGTGGTTAAATGTTAAGAATAAACAATCATACTGTATCCACTTATATCCATAAAAACTTCAATCATAATAATAAGATATAAATAACCATTTTAAAAAAATACATATTTATTTCTGATAGTCACATGGGCTATGGTTGGCAAGAAATTTATTTTTCTCTTCGCATACCATCTATGTGACGCTTTAGAAAGTTCTATTCCGTAAATGAACAATAATGATATTAAAAGCTCCTAAAAAACTTACGGCTAAATCCAAGATAATGGTCCCATTGCATATACAACGAAAATGATTATTTCGCTATATTATTGAATGTGCTAATAACAAAATGAAAGATAATTTACGTTTAAAAAGTAAGTATTAAATAAGATATTACACTTTAAATTTTCGAAAAATGCACTGCATATTTTGACATTTCATAGGCAATATATGAGGTTAGGTTAGGTTATTAGGTTTGATTAGGTTAGGTTATTAGGTTTGGTTTATTTAATTTAGATTACGATTATTTTAGTTAGATTAAATTAACAGGACATTAAATTATATAGTGAAATACTTATTTTCATTGTATGAACAACGGGACCATAGTCTTGGATTATTCCAAACTTACACCTTTTATTGCTGTTATTTTAATACTCGATAGCGCCTAATTTAAAATGATTAGGTGCCATCGAGTACTATTTACATTTTACCTTAGTACCTTTCTTATTACATTTTGGTGATGAAATTTATTTTCATTAACGGATGAAGATATTTATTTGAAAGACCAACATACCTCTACTTCATTTAATATTATCATTTTATCTAGTTTATTAACCAGGAAACAAATTAATTATAACAACAGTTTGATTGTGCTTAAATGAAGGCGCATGACTTTAAATCATTTACAATGCAATCATCTCATTTGCAGGGTTGGTCAAACATATTAGAAAATAAACATGCTTCCATTAAAATTATCATTTTCAATCCCTAGCGTGCTCAGTAAATCACATCAAAAACAATTCCTGTGTGCTTTTCAATTTTGGTTTTATGAAAGTATCTTTGAAGAATAATAAATTTTTTCTATAATACCAGATGAGCACAGCAGGTAAATGCTATACTGACAATAAATAATTCACATCTACATATGTTTGTTGTTACAAATAACAAAAAAATCCCTTCCGGCACTGGTCGCCGGTCATTACAAGAATCAGGTAGATTTTGTCTGTGTGTGAAAAATTATATTTACCATTTTATGGTACCCTTAAGATTTAAGGCCCCAAACAAGCTGTTCTTATTAATCTAATTTTGCTTAAACTTGATTTATGAGGTTTTTATTTCAATTATTTAAAATTGATATTAAACAAAATATCATAAAACAATAAATATATTGTATTACTTTACACACTCAGTGCAATTTTTTTTAACGCCAAATAAAAAATAATAACATAATGTAACAAGTAATTGATAGTGAATAATTTGGAAACTGTAGAAATCCTAATGATCTTAAAATTCTCAGAAAATTTTTATGAACTACATCACATTCCACAACATGTTTCCGATCCTAAATTTTTTCTCTCTAATGATGAAAAAAATCCTCCCTACAAACCTGTCAAAAAAATTTACAAAGTTTTTATCATTTTATTTGAGTTATATTGAAGCGAATGAATTTTTCATAAGTGATATAAGTTACTGTAATGACAGTTCAACTTTTTGCAAAAAATAAGCCAGAAATATTGGAAAAAAAATGCAAATTTTGATATTGCATATCTCCGTAACTATTGATATTAGTTCATTGTAGCTTGAACATTTTCGACTCATTATCAAGTCAGGAATCCACCTGTAAAGTTTTGCTACTAGCTATGAGACACCTGTATGTCCCCGGGATAAGCCAGCTGGTGTGGTTTAATCTCTCGACTAAACAGTTGACCTAGTCGTCAACTCGTTACTCAAACGGTACTCGTTAACTTGTCTGAATTTTTTTTGATAAGATAGGTGTAGGAGTGTAGGACAGTAACCTTATCTACTTAATAAAACTAGTTCATGTAGCGAAAATTACATCGTTAATAATTTGCTAGAATTATCATTTACGTCGAAACCACACCTTTAATTTTTTTTATTCATTATTTAAGTAGTTAATACAAATGTAAGCATCAAATATAAGCATCGCAATTTTTTTAAGCTTCCTTTTAAAAGTTATATTTTCTTCATCTCTAATGTCTCCCAGAATTTCATTCCCCTGTACATGATTGAATTTTGCGATCCTGTTTTCTTTCTTAAAGGTAATTTTATTTCATGTTTTCTTCTTGTGAAGTGGTCGTGTTCCTATTGTTTTTTTTTATTTTGGCCTCAGAATTAAAAAACTTCAATGTCATTATTTCTAGCATCACTTTTATTCTTGTGAATCAATTTCTTTAGTATTATTCTTAGTGATTTATTTTGGAGTATTGTTAATTTTTTAAATTCTTCTTCATGAACCAGAAATAGTATATTATTGCGTTATATCTATATTTTTGCAATATTCTGTTTTGATATATTTTCAGATTCTTCGCAAAAGTGAAATTCTTTTTGCTATTTTTTTTTGTTACATATTTTGTATATATGATTACTTCCAAATATTTTATGTCGTTTGCTTCTTTAATTGCTCCCCATCGATGATTATTGGTGCATCTGGTATTCTCTTATTGCCTCTTAGTTTAATCTATTAGTGGGCAACCCTAGTTGTCTGTGCTTGAAACCTCGTGTGGTTATTCGACCTTCGATCTATTTAAATGTGGCTGGAATCTTTTTCTGCAGTCGGCGCATCTCTGTGCCAACAGTGTCACTTGACATGTGACTTGTTTAATCAATATAGAAATCATTACTTTCACATTTGAACCCTCAAATGTTGGATTTTTGAACTCTGGGTTCCTTTCCTCATCGGTAACATGTCTTGTCATGTCAACACTAAATTTATTTTCTGCTGTTTTGTACGCTGTCTGGGTTACTAGATATTCAGAAATATGTGTGCCTTCTAACAACGGCCGCTCGGGTTCTATGCAAGGGTCATCAACCAAAAAAAATCACTGTCCGAAACATCACACTCTTCTGTATTGACACAACTCTCGTCTTATCATTCTCATCATTCATTTGTCCCACATGACCAAACCACTTAAGTGACCCAATTTGTTCCGTATGATTTTCTTATTACTTCCTTTCTCTTAACTCGTGGCGTCTGCTTGCTTGCTTGACGAAAAAAAATTGGATCGATTTTTAACCCTTTTTCCATGATCCAATCGAGCTGAAACTTTGCAAGTAGACACGTGGCGACGATCAAGAAGATCTATCAAATTTTCATTAAAAAAACATAATTATAGTATAATTTTGGATTTTTCAAATTTTTAATGGTTTTTTCATACAATTCAGTAAGTTGTATGGAGATTCCGGCGCATATGGTAGACACACGAAATCCGAAAATGAGAAAGGGAGTATTGTAAAAACTTAAAAAGGTTTTTATGGGTTACTTTTTTTTCTTATTAAGTTACGCATATTCACTGTGCTAAGATAGTATATTCAATATGCTAAGATCTTCTAAGCATATTCACTATCTGTCTTAGTTATATCTTAATCATATCAGTTTACCATTGTTTACTTTTGCCACTTTTGGCCACATCTCTTTTCCAGTGCAAGTGCTTTTTTTTTCTTTTACCAGCTCCAGACCTTAACATCTCAGTCTCGGTACCAGGATTGTTGTTTACTGGTAGTCTCGCCCCGGCTAACAAGTTTCCATTACAAATTACTGTATTCAGAGTCACATTCGCTTTATTCCCTTTGGTCACTTTAGGTATCTTCTCAGCCATTCTGTTCCTAAACATACATATATACATTTGTGTACAAACTCCTTTACAATTTTTTAAAAACCATGCAATAGTTATGTATTTACAGATTCCAATTAATCTTTGTGCTAATTTTACAACTTGAAAGAGTTTGATATGTGTAATACTCTTACAAAATATTGGGGTATTCCGAACAAGACATTCAATGAATCGTCGTACATATATTATTTTCGCTACGCATGATTATTTATAAAGAATTAGTCAATCATCATTTGTCAGTGTTTTCACTAGAATTATTAACGATCCTATCAAACCCGGCACTAGATAATATATTTATATACACATTTACGACTTTTACCTTCCATTTCTCTCTAGTGGGTGCCACTCTAATCTAATGCAAACCCTCTCCAGAACACTTGAGTTTTTTTTTCATAAATACATTTTTATCTCTGCTTGAAACAGATGCTCGCGTAGGCACTGTGGGTAGAATTACAACATCTTACTCAGTTGTGGGCGCAAAAAAATATTTTTGATGAATGATTGTTGTGAAACATAATCGTGAATAAATGTATCGAAGATTCCACACCTACCCATGATTTCATAACTATCTTAACCTACCATTATGCTGTTTCGCAGCAGGGATAGACAGAGGAGAGGAGGATTGTTGATTGTTGTTAAATATTTTTTATCAATTATTAAATAATATTACTTCAACAAAATATATAACTCATGAAGTTGTGAACACGCAGAATTGGGAAATTGTGAACATAATGATTCCCGAAAAACAAATTTTTGGGAATCACTGTCTATAGTAGGGATGGGCGTTGAATGGACGGACTAGTTGAAATCAACCGTTGACGTTGCATCGACGCGTCGACCGTTTACGTTTATCGCATGGACTAGTTGAATTCGTAGACGGTGGACAGCGGACGCCGTGGTCGGTGGACGATTCGAGATTAACGCAATGCAAAGCAATGAGCGAGAGCAAGACAAAACGTCTCCGTTTATTTCTCTCGCTGTCGACTTGTAGATGCCATAGACGTCATAGACGGCTCGACGGGTAATTTCATTTCAACTCTAAAGTACACTACTATAGAGTGCAGATCTGTGTACACGAACTATGACTAGAGATTTGAAATTTGAATACATGCGTAGCGCGAGATAGGCTTAATAAGCTATTATCTATTATTTTTTACTTGATTTTTTGTGATGTCACGTGCGACGATTCGGTGAATTCCCAATTTTACGCCGTATAAAATAAAACAATTCTGTTAAATTATTTTATTTTTTATTGAACTATTATTAATTAATAGGCCGGCTAGATATTTTTCTAAAATCAATATTTTATTCGATCGATCTCGACTTCTTATATATTTAACTGAAAAGGGATGCTAAAATTTAATTATTGTGTTATTTCCTTACTTTTCAACTTTAGCATATAAATGATAAACAAACTTGTAGGGAATAAAAATTTCTATACCTAACTATGGTCCTTATTCAGGAGTCCAACATTAATTATTGTATATGTAATATAATCTTGAATTTAGGTTTAATTAATTTTTATTATAAATTCCCTATTTTCAACTTTGTAGATAAAAAAATAAATCTATAATAATTTTGTTTACACCCCTTTTTATTGGTTTTTTACATGTTTCGGGAACAATGTTCCTTTTCTCAAATTGAGCCTTAAACTAAAGTTGACAAATAAAACAGATATATTTATTTATTAATAATGTCACCACAAAGTGAAAGTCTGACTTTGAAAGATGTATTCTTCAATAAATTTCTAGATAACATCTCAAATGTAAAGTATTTTTAAATTATGTATTTATTTATAAATTTATAGATAATAAATAAATGTAAAGGTTTTTATCATTTTTTTTAACTTGTATTGAAACGAATGAATTTTTCGTAATCGATTTGAGTTAGTGTAGTGATAGTCCAACGTTTTACAAAAAATAATACTCGTAATCAAGGCAGGAATATAGTCCTGCTAGGTTATTATTGTTTTACAAATAACCCTGTACACATGTAATAATGTGTATCTAATATATTTTTTTATACACACATTGCTTTGTACTTTATATTTTTAATTTTTATACTCACATTTTAATGCTTATACCCGATACTTTCACTGCTTATATATGTAGTTTATATTTAAATTTTACTGCTTACACCTGATATTGTTGTGTATACCTACTTCTTTCTTTATTATATATAGAAAGATGTATATAAAACAATATGTAAAAGCCTATAAACAAATAAATAATAAAATATTTCTATTTACATATAAGCACAAGTAGCGGTATTACTTTCCCCGAAACTATATTCCTTCGAACTTCTTTAAATTTTAAAAATTAACGTAATAAAAATAACCAACGGTTGTGCCATCGAGCAGCGTCGCGTCAAACCGTAGACAGTTGACTATCGTCCCGATGTTTAGATAAACGTCCGCGACGTCCGCGTAACGAAGTTGACGCGTCAACTAGTTGACGAATTCAACTAGTTGATCGTCTCGTCGATGGATGGACGTGGACGGTCTCGTTTCGTCGACGGTAAATACGTCGACGACCCATCCCTAGTCTATAGTGTATTTATTTTGACACAAGCGGGAGAGCGCCCTGCGAATCTAATTGTTAATGTAAATAAACATGTAAGGGGTGTATTTTGGACTTATTTAATTTTTTATTCTCTTATTTTGTATGCTCAATATTGTATTTTTGTGACGTATAACCTGTGTGGTTTTGTGTATTTTTTTCAACATTTTAATAATTTGGAGTCATGTGTAAATTTTGCACGTGTGTGATTTTGTGTATTTTTTTCAACATTTTAATAATTTGGAGTCATGTGTAAATTTTGCATCAATGTTAGCGTACCAATTGAACGCCCTGTATGAAAGTTTTAAAATTCTTAGTTTTTGTAATTTTTTCCTATTCCGTATGTATTTTAGTGCCATGCAGCTATGTACGATTATGTGTATTTTTTTTAAAAGTTGGAGTTGTGCGTTTGTAATTATTTTACAAATTTTTTTGTGGAGATTATCTAGGTAATTTTTTTTTATCTACCACTCAAAATAATCGAGAATCTATGGTATGTGTTTATCTCAATTTTTCAATCGGGTAGTGGCAGTTTTTGTTTTGAACCTTTCTTAGCGTAGCTCCTGTATTGTTTAATCGTTACATGCCTCAGTTTCAAAATTATTTTAACAGGCTTCTATTTAAAGTAATCAAATGCTAATACTTTTTTAATATTTATTTCTTATGTTATATAAAAAATATTTGTTTTTATTATTGATTTATTCTTTTTTATTATTATTATTGCAGGCGTCTTGCAAAACTGTATCAACGGTTTATACGCAAATTTGATTTTTTATATCATTTAATAAAACCGATTCTATAAAGTCCAATCTTGACCACCTAGTATGGTTTAGTATTTTGGCCTTAGGAAGTTCAATATGTATTCTAATATATGAAAGCCACTTGAAACTAGGCTACAGACAACGTTCTTCAGATTAGAGGTCATTGGGTACTATGAAAAGAATAAGCTAAAAAATCTTGTTATAAAAAATGTTTGTGCGTAATTGAATAATGTTAGCTAATTCTAAACCATTCTCTACTGTACTACTTACAATATATTTGTTACAATGTTTGTCACAAAAATATATGTTCATGTATAATACATTCATACAATACAAGCTATGTGTGTAAAAATCCTAAATAATTTAAATATTTTTATGAAAAATTCCATAATCCCTTTCCGACTCTTGCTTCTTTTGTATCTTATGTTGTATATTGACAGATGGCAATGTAGTGTTAGCTTGTACATAAATGTGTTCAGTGATGCCACGTCTGATGGACTATCCCGTTTGTTTAAAATGGAAAAGGTGGTATGCGGCAATTTTGTGGCTGTGGCATAATTTAATTGGCTTTAGTAAAAAAAAAATTGTCGCATTAAGTCATAAACAGTAGTGATGGTATTTTAACCGGTTATTGATATTTGGGATTTGTATCTAATTTTAACAATGATTGTTAACTGATTTTTCGCAATTCGACATCGAAACAATCAGGTACAAATATCAGTTATATATGTAACCAGTTAAAATAATGGTTTATCATGTGGTGGTTGTATATTGAAATCTTTACACTAGAAATTGAACTAGGATCGATGCCTTTGTGATGTTGGAGATACATGTTGCACATACTGTGGATATTGAGATATGTCTCCATACTACAAGAACTAAAAATCAGGGTGAGACCCTCAATCACTTGTCTGAGACGAATCCTCCAATTTTTTAGACGTCTTGCTAGATGAGAAGATCACCTGGAGAAGCTTGTTGTTGTGGGCCACGTCCGGGATCAAGAAGGGAGAGGATGAGCCCCCATTCGTTGGACCGACCAAGTGGAAAAGCTTCAGGTGACAGTGCTAAGATCTGCAGAATGCCGGGAAAGATGGAGGAGAATAGTGAAGAAGGCAGGAAGATCATGATCCTCAGTCATGAGAAATCGACTTGGATGATTATGAGAAATGGAAGTCGAAGCCCACGGGCTCGATTTCTATAAATACGTAGTTTTATTCTATAGATACATCATTTTAATCCTATTTACGCACATAATCCTATAACAACCGTTTAAAAAAATTTTTTTTTGAAATGCTTTTTCCCAAATCTAATATGCTACATTATAGATATTTAATTAATTTCTTAATAAGTACGTGATCTTCTTTTCTGTCTCGAACAAATGTGTGCCGGGGAATATTGCTTCTCAGTCAAAGAGGAGGAGCTCCACGGAAATCGACATGAAGTGGCCATTTTTTTTTTCAAAAATTTTGCAAATAAATAATAGTTCAATGATAGCCAATAGAAAAAAAAAATTTATTACCTCCCTTCAAAAAATTTCTCAATTTCTCAAAGTAGTTT